>JASAMZ010007342.1:0-10075 GCA_030248115.1 Linhomoeus sp. GSCO2_2 | reverse complement strand
TTCTTCGTTCAGTTACGTATTGCTTCAGGGCAACCTGGAGGGCAATGCGTATGGGCTGGGGGGGGGGGGGGGGGGGGGGGGGAGGGGGACGTCCTCTCACCACTGCCGTCAGAAAACTTGTGTCAAGAATCGGGGGAGGGAGGGGGTGATCTTTTGTTCCTATGTACCATGTCTACCGTACTCCCAACCAACCAATCAACAGGCGCCCGACCCCCACCCCATGACGGGTCATCGCTGTCACTCGGCCGCCGACAACACGCACAATCCGAAGATCTTTGTCACTTTCCACGACGCCAGCGCCCTGCCAGAGTACCTGGTCACGCTGGAGTACGACGGGAGGAGCCCCGTCGCTCTTCGCTGATATGGAGATGGATAGATTACTGTAGTTCAGGGAAAGTGAATTTGCAGATTGGTGCTGTATTGTGCGTAAGTCGCTTGGGGGGGGGGGGGGGGATGGCGGTTGTGCGTCAGCCTCCTTCTACCCAGCTTTGCCCAAACCGCCCTCCACACCCCCTCCCAAGAAATAACTATGCGATTGAACGTTTTGAGTTTTGCGCAGCGCAATTTTGAAGCAATTTTACAGCAGAAAGGCCAGAATCGGCAAGAATTTGTGCTTGCAACGCTATTAGCAATTACAGCTTTTCGTTCATTGCCAAAAATTTTCGCCTGCGGCGCAAGATTTGTTTTGCGCTGCAGCATCTTGGTCTACTACCCCCGCCACCCCCCCCTATGGCCTCAGAAATTTGCCCCCACCCCCAATTCTAAATCCTGGATCCGCCACTCGTTTTGTGAATGATTGCTGAGCAAGGTGTTTAGAATACAAGTGTTGCTCAAAACATTGACACGTTGAGCACTTATGTGGCAGTATTCGATGTATCGCTTCCGAGGTACGTTACTTCCACATTCGTTTCCCTTGCCTCTGCTTCGATTCGTCTGAGGGTATAAATAATTGTAGACGTAGTCAGAATAGCGTTTGCTAACTCAGCACTGATTCTCTTGGCATTGCGGAATCGTATCTCGACCGTTACATACGTACAAGGTAGATACCATACATCTCAATATCTTTCCTCTTTTGGTCCTGGGTGCTCGTCCGTCGATTTGCGATTTGAGTAAATTTGTGCCTAGCGAAATTCCTCTTCAGCTATCGGTTTATGCTCAATGGTACCGTAGTTAGAACAGTTGTGTATGATTGGTTCTGTTGCACGTCGCCCCAATGTGTACGTATTCGCTGAGTAGCTCTGACATGCCTGTTAATGAGGTAGGAATTTGCGATGGCTCAAGATGTTTGTTGGTGCGTTCTCGATCGATCTACCTGAGAGCACTAAAAGAAACGCGACTGTCGCATCCCTTAATTCTTGTTTCGTTCTGTATACATAGAAATTTGTGCAAAACAACCGTCGTTGGATGGCGGTATGCTTTAGGCGGACAGAGGTTTAGTTCTCGCGCCAGCTATGCAAATGTAGGACAATTGATTATAAGGCGCGGCGCTGTTGACGTCAGACGCTTCAAACAGCCGCTAAAGATGTACAACTTGTGTTGATAATTTGTTCTTGGACGCGACTATCCGGATATATACGGCGCTTACTCCGTACCTCCGTAGCACCGAGCGGACATTGTATAGTCTAGGAACATACATTGGGCAGCCATGACCGCGCACACGACCGTACACATCCACAATAGGCCCACAAGCTGAGAAACACATAAAGAGGTCCATACATGAAATCATGACAGGCGACCGAAGTTGACCACGCAGTATCCAACGAATGCCAGCAGTGCGGTGATCGGAAGTGACTTGGAGGTGGCGGATTGGCCGCTGGTTTCCACCTGCAAAGTAGTTACGTGCCAGATATCGTCGTGATTTGTTTGTTATGCATGATAAACTGCTGCTATCCCTTAATTCGCAACAGCCTCCTGTTCGACTGTGTCTGATGCCTTATCGAATGGGAAGAGTGGAGAGGACGGGGCACTTGTCAGTGGGCTGGAACATGAGTCTAACTCATTATCAAGGGGGTATGGATGGGGCAGAAAAGGGGAGGGGGAGGGGAGGGAAGCACTACCCACAATCGTACTGCAAAGGCACTTCAAGAGTGTGTCAAACTCCAGAAAACAAACACCAACGTCGCAGTCGTCGCAGACGCAGGCGCCGATGTCGTCGTCGCAGTGGCCGGTGTCGCAGCCGTCGCTGACGCAGAGGGAGTTGCAGCTGACGTCCGTGCACTGGGGACAGCCGCTGCAGACGCAGTCGTCGTCATCGGCTGACTCGCATCTGTGAGATGCAAATGGATTTGGTATTGTACCCAGCGCAGTTTATGCGCACTGGACGGCACAAAAGCGCTTCTAGCTTTTCTGTGATGTGCGCCTACAGTTGTGAACTCATCTACAGACTTCATTCAGCCATGTCATACCTACTCACTCGCCGCGCTGGGGCGCGGCAGAAGAAACAAAAGTTTCATGCAATGGCTGCTCACCTCCCTCCTGAGCAGGTGTTTCCCATTTGACAGAGGGCGTTGCAGGCCGCGTCGCTGCACACCGACTCTGGAAAGGTGGGCATTCTGTAGTTTGGCACAGTAGAACGATAGCTTGACGATTCCGTTTACTCTTCCACTACGTACAACAATTACAATCACTTGCCAATGGTACACAGTTACTATACAGTATGCTCTCGACATTGTTCAGAAATCTTCAGAAGCAGAAAGTCGCCGTTTTGGTCGATTATTACAGAAATTGCCGAAACATGGTTAGGGGCGCTATGACGTGGAATGAAGTGCAGATTGAAATTCTTACCGCATTGTGAAACGTAGAGCGAAAGCAGGGCAGCGACAGCGGAGAAGAAGACGGCTCTAGCCATTGACTCAGACTTCGTGTTCGATTCGAGTTTGAGTTTTGCACTCAGTCTTAGACTTTACTCTCCTTTTCTTCGGAATTCATTCGTTTGCCCGCGACGTGCGGTCGCTGCCTCTATTTATGTCCGTGGTTTCTCCACTGATAACACAGAAGCCAGTTCGCGAAACTTCAGTGGCCGCCAGAAAGTTTCTCGGAAGCGGTCTATCAGAGGCGACTTAGTTTCGGAGACTTCGTCGCTGTTCGATGAAACGCCGTCGTGTGATCTGGGCGAGTCAAATGCACCCAGACGAAACTTGCCATTCGTCAAACTGATGCAACGCTACTCTTCAAAGCATAGGTCGGTTGTGATTCGGTGAAACAAGCGAAATGTTGGCTTCTTTTCGCCCATTTGTCATTGTACACTGCAAAACCCAAGGTAAGTACAGTAGGTAGCTTGTTTGAAGAGGTTTCAACGCGCATACCTTGGTACGCAAGCCGAAGATGTTTGTCACTCTATTCTTCTTGCAGCGATGCAATGCACCAGAACATGATGTAAACCGCAGTTCAGATGAGCCCCTTTTAGGATAAGTATAGTTGAGAACGCAACGTCAAGTTGAGAGCAGATGTGTTAAGTGAGAGTATCATACTTTGACGTCTCGAACCGTGACGGGTGCAACCGACAATTCAGTAAACGAAAGGGAATCCGCGTTTCGTTGAAACGGCGCCTGCGTTCTCTCTTATCTTATCTCGTCGTCGTCAGAACTGTTTGAACAGTCAGTCTGTCAGAACAGTTCGCAAAACTGAGACAAAACGTTATCTGCATCAGAGTTTGAATTTCAGATTACAGTATAAAATTCGAGTATGATATGTAGGTAGGTCGCATGGAGCACCTAATTTATTTAGCTCAACAGCTTCAGTTACGAATATGATGTGCAGAATACGAACTAAAAGCGCTGTAGGCTAGCCAACATTTGTCACAGTCACTAACTTGCCGAAGCTTGTCGCAGTCAAGTTTCACGTTTGGCAATTGATTTCTACTTTCGTTCGCGCCGTCTATTAGAAATGCCGCAATCCAACCGTCCTGAACAAGACCGTGCGGAACATTTCGCTAAACCGCTTTTCGCTTATCAGTTAAACTTCTGTCCGGTATAAAAGCTGCAACTTTAGTTCTGCAGACAAACCAGCCTTCCAGTTTGAACTATACACCCACAGTATCCAGAAGAAGAGAATGATGACTCGCGCCGTGTTGGTCCTTGGTGCCGTGGCTATGCTCGCCTTGCTGTGTGGTGAGTTTTGTTCTTTGGTGGCTTTCAAGACTGTTTGCCTCTCCTTCTCCTTCTTTCGAAGCACCCAAATACCGTAATTACGCGATGCCAGTCCACCCCCCCCCCCCGCACTTGCCCACCTCCGTAGCATGCTCATTATGTCTGAAGGATTACGGTATCCTCCAATTGATATCCCCTATGTGATATGATACCCTACCACTCAATATCCTTCTCCCCCTCCACTCCTCCAGAGTCCACTCCGTTCGAGTCGCGCGACCGTCCCTGCAGCGACTCAGCCTGTCGCTCCATCTGCTCTCCTGGGGGCGAGCTGAGCTGCGGCGGCGGCCGCTGCGAGGAGCGCGACGACGACGACTGCATCTGCACCGACTGCGGCGACGTCTGCAGCGCCGGCAGATGCTACGAACTCTGCAGACGCAACCGACAGTGCGACGGCGGTCACTGCCGTGGAAGCACATGCCTCTGCGACGACTGCTTCGGTGCGTGGTAAAGGCATGGTGATGCACACCTCTGTAGTCTACAGATCGAAGTAGTACGCTACTGACTTCGCTTAGGAGAGTTTTGTGCAACCTTTTGGGCATCTGAATTGCCATGATCCTGCGCCACTAGCGCAAATGTCCAATATCAGGATTAGAGATGCCATGAGTAGCGCATCTGTCGTGACAATGCAATCACCTCCATGTCATCTCCAATGTCCAATCTCCATGTTCTAATTCAGATGATTGAACTCGAGGAAAACCTGTTCGGATGGAGATCTAATCCAGGCCGGCCGTGTGACACCGTCACGCATACGTTTGAGTAGGTACTAAGTGCTTCTGCTTACTATTTGTTACACGTTGTACAGTTGACCTTCAGAAAGGTTGTCCGACTGATCGAGTTCACCTTTCACAGCTCAAGTATTCAGTGGGCGAAACGACTGTGCTAGTCCTAGTGTACCGCGCAAGGTTCCGTGTCTGTGAATATACGCGCCTAACTTCTTCGCTTCGCCGCAATCGCATTGAATCGTGGAGCACACCTCGCGTGACATTCATATAAGTTCGACACACTAGCAACACACCAACTGACAACTGCAGAGCGCCGTGCGAGTCACATAGGTATCTGTTGAAGTGTTACACCTCAGTCGTCTATGTAGTGCACTGGCCAAGCTTGTCAGATGAGTTTCACATACACAGGTGTTGTTGTTTGAATGCACAATTTCAAATGTTTGTCTAGAACTCTCAATCAAAGGTCGACTGAGTACCCCCAGGTCTATAACACCGGCCATGAAACGGTTTGACTGCGAAATCCACTTTGCGAAACGCTTTCGGACAGCACCAATGTTGCTTAACAGGTTTTGGCTAGATACGCTAACCTCGACTTCTTTGTCAACACCGATAACATAACCAACCAGCAATCAGATATCAAGTCTTAGAAAATCGGCTATGCCTAAAACAGTTGCTTCTTCGTAATGGAACGAAATACAAAACGAAACGGAGATAAAAATACAGAACACAAAAGCGGGTACGTCAGGGAGATAATATACTGGAGGGTGCGCCCGTAGCAAACGTTTGTTTCGAACGGCGCACTGCGCTGAAAAACTTCAGGCTGTGTCGCTCCTGCAAACTCTTACAACAGTGTCGATTAGAACGAGGAGCGTCCACGCTGCACATTGTCTGAGAACGCAACGGGAGGAGAAATCTTCGTTTACGTACGTTAGCTGTGTTCTCTGCTCTACTGTGGCAGGTTGGAGCTGACGTAAGAGACTCCTCCGCCTCCTCGTCGTCGTCGTCGTCGTCGTCGTCGTCGTCGTCGTCGTCGTCGTCGTCGTCGTCGTCGTCGATGACATCATTTGTCAGCGATCAAAGCTTAATTTCTGTAGAGATTTCAGAAGATCAAGACGAAGAAAGAAGTCGACGACGATTGGGTCCAGGATCAGCTGAACCTTGTCGTTCTTAATGAAACGGAATTCAATGATAGTCACGTTCAAAAGAGAGCAATGACTACGAACAAAACCGGCTTGTGGAGGGATAAGGCGAAGGAAGACAGGTGAGCGATGATGTGAATGAATGAATGGAGATAGGCTTCGCCGTGACAACTGGCTGTACAGATGTCGCTTCGTTGCAGATGTCCTCGCCCTCCCACCTACGAGCCCTGCGTCACCAAAGAGCAAGCCGAGATCCGCATGCGGTCGTGTTGTCAAGAGCAGAGGCTGCCCGTCGGCTGCACTCCCTTCTGCACGAGCCGACTAGACCGGACAACGGTACACATTCATACGTGTAAGCGCCAACCGGCCAGGGGGGGGGGGGGGGGGTCGGGGGGGGGGGGGGGGGGGGGGGGGGGGTCGGGGGGGGGGGGGGGGGGGGGGGGGGGGGGGGCGGGGTATAGGACCCCTCAGGGGGGGGGGGGGGGTCTGAGGCCCCTGGAGGGGGGGTCAAATGACCTAAAAATTTTGCCAAAAAAGTACCAAAAAATAAGAAAATTTTGCAAAAATAGGCCAAAAAGTGCCAAAAATCGCTTAATTTTGGTCAAAAACGTCCAAAATACAGCGCCGCAGGCGAAAATTTTGCTATTTTTAAGCGCCGCAGGCGAAATTTTTGCCATTTTTGGCACTCCGCCACTTGAAAAGCGAAGGAGTGCTATAGGAGCGGTAAAGCCTACAGTTAACATAACACGTCCTAGCGCTCGCTACGAAGCACCTAGGGAGCCAAATTTTTTTTTAAAAGATAGCTTATGACGACGCGCAGCGTGCTCGGGGGGTGAAAAAATTTCGGTGGTGGAAGAATTTTGCGAAAATTCAAAAATTCAAATTTTTGCTACGTAAAAAAAAAAGACGCCATAACTTTCGCAAAAGTGGCTCGAATTTGATGAGTTTTGGATATGTTGTAGGCCTTTGGGTCCTCTACGAAGCGGGACTGGAACGGGCTCCCTAGGTGGTCCGACGCGGGAGTACGGTAGAAAATTCAAAATTAAAAAATTTTTTCCGACCTTTAAAAAATCATAACTCGAGTTTGCGACGGTGGATTCTCGCAAACTCTTCGATCCGGCCTAGACAATTGTATGACCTTTCGATTGGCACCATAACCGCCGAGATCGGTCTTGCCGTTCGGGAGAACCGCGGTGACAAAAGTCTCGGGTCCCGAGCGGAAAATCCGAATTTTCGACTTCGAGTGGATTTTTCGATTGGAAAGCGTGTCGTTAGCGCTAAATTGACTATTGCATCGTGTTCAGCGTCAAAAGTTGGTCTAGATGAAGTGTCTTGACTATTTTGAGGTACCGTACCCCGGCCGCGCCGAATTTTTGAATCCCGGGGTCAAATTTTCGAAATTGTGCTTTCACTTGTTTCGGGGGTATTCGACGACGCTGAACACGAATCCGGTGTTTGTTTTGCAATTTGGACGCCTTTACCCTGCTTTCGGCACCCGGCCGGCCAAAAATTGGGTCCCGGGGTCGAATTTTCGAAATTGAGTTGACAGTGGTTTCTGGGCTTTCAGACGCCGCAAAACGCGAATCCGACGTTTGTTTGGCGATTTGCGATGCATTTTGCCTGATTTTGGCCGAATACTCACGCTCTGTGAAATTTCGCGAAATTCCGAAAATACCGTCCGCCATTGATTTTGCTGCGCCTACAGTACGGCGCCCATATAAGACGCGCTGAGAAAGGCGTCTACGCACGCGCAATCGAACCGAGTTATAGGAGCATCGTACTGTAGCACTGACGCCGTCCACCACAGCGGGGGAGCCCCCGCTGTGTAGCGTAGATAAGGCGCGCCTGTACAATTGGGGCGCCGCTGGCATTCTACATTTTGAGTGGGTATAGACAGTCAGCCGTCAGTACAGCCTGCTCCAACGCGTCGCTTGCGCTACATCGGCCTCTGCTGTAGGCATCTGCTTAGGCCCACCCCGGACTTATAGACTCTAGTTCTACACTGAATCAATTGGGAACAAAGAAATTTATCGGGAATACAACACTTGTTGGAGTTTCTGTGCCCCCGTCTGCTAAAACAATCACGCGGAGTGCCTATCTGACACTCAAGGAGTGTCACGTATCACGTGTTAAGCGCCGCAGGCGAAAATTTTTGAAAGTCTAGGGGGGGGGTCCGTTGGGGAAGGCGGGAGGGGGGTACCTGGGGGGGGGATGGGGGGGGGTGGTACACTTTTGGCTAGGGGGGGGGGGGCTCACCCCCCCCCCCATACCCCCCCCCCCCCGGTTACACGTATGTACACATTCATAAATACGGTAGAGTTTCTTTCAAAACGAAGTCACTCGTTGAGTGGAAGCCGACAATCTGACGACATTGACTTCGCAGATTACGACTGCCCTCTTCGACCCGTCCTGTTCCACAATGGGCCTGGGCATACTGATGGCGTGCGCCTCTGACTTCAAAGACCACAGCCGCTGCTGCGACGATGTGGGAGTGCCCTCACACTGCTTCGACTTCTTCTGCAATCCACGCCAGTTCTTCTTTGAGAGATTCTCGCCCGTCATCACTCAGCTTCTTTGCTTCGACCGTATGAAAGACATCGCCTGGTGTTTCAGAGGCGCCTTGAATCCATAATGGTTACACGCTTGCTTCGGAGTGTAGAAAACGTCCACTTTCCGCATTCGTCCAGAAGCCGCATAATGCGGATTCTGGACGCGTCGGCGTCCAGTTTCCACATAATGCCGTTTCTGGACGACACGGCGTCCAGAATACGCATTGGAAAGAAGAGGCATGCATCACCGCACCATGCGTAATCTGGACGTCCAGAATCGGCATTTCTTTGCCATCATGACGGAGGCGCACAGCAGGCCTGAGCCGGGGGTGAAGTAGATGGAGGAGTGTTCACCCCACTTACAGTTTGCACTAAAACTCGGCCGGCGTCGCGCCTGGCGGGTCGAAAATTGAGGCTTAGCGCGACCACCAACTTCGGGGCGCGCTCCGCGCGCCCTGAAGTCGGTCACCGGTCGCGTTAAGCCTAAGCTTCGACCCGCCAGACTGCGACGCCGACTGACTCTTGTGGACTGTGGGCGCAGGGCGAGCCTAAGCATAGCCTAATTTCAAAGGAAAATCATACTTTCAAATACAACAACATTGTAATCAATCAAGGAATGCGTATTCTTGACGTCCAAGTTACGCATATAGAGCTAGGAGCATGCTTCTCCTTCTCCAAAGTGGATTCTGGACGGCGCCCCGTCCACAATCCGCATTATGCGGAAACTGGACGCGTCGCCGTCCAGAAGCCGCATATGCGGATTCTGGACGAATGCGGATTCTGGACGTCACATAGACACGTGCGATGTCACACCGCTGTACGCAAATTATAGTGTGCTTCGATGTATGTTGGACAGCCTTTGTTGCGCCGAGACGTTGTGACCATCACACTCTGTTGAACAACATACTTTATATGTAAATGTATATGTAAATGGGTATAGCGTCGTCACAGAACGGTGGTAATCGATATCGAATGGCATCCATGAATTAGAAAGGGGCACAGACGAGAGCCTCTCATCAAGCACCCAAACGGCAATGGACATGACGCAAAAGTGGCGGTAGGGGAGGCGGGGGATCTCCACACTCGCCATTTACAAATCGGGAGATCCGCTCCGCACCAAGGGCCATGACTTTGCAACAAACACGTCTGCGGGGCAGCAAGTTGATGATTCGTAGGTCAGAAGGGCCTCGGACTACTTCGAACTATCCCTTCCCTCAAAACAAACGTGACATGGAACGCTTGTCAAGACAAAATGCGGATATTCTGAAATAGCATTCTGCGCCACGCGACGCGTTCAAGCAATCAACATCAATGCGGTCACGAATTACAAGCGTTCAACCAATGTTTTAAACTTCAAGAAAATGCTGCTCGGTTGGAATTAGATCAGGCTGGTGCACCTCTTCAACTCAATTCTAAAGAAATCGTGCGACCCAACCTAATCCAGTTAGGGCCGTCCTACCGGTCCCCTGGAGTTGACCACTTAGTTCCAGACCGGTTTGAGTGTCCACGCACCAGCA
>JASAMZ010007340.1:0-14416 GCA_030248115.1 Linhomoeus sp. GSCO2_2 | reverse complement strand
AGCGGGGGCACTTTGAGGCACGCACAAAGCGAACAGGACAATTTTGGGACACCTATGCAGGGCCTCCTGAACTAGCGGGGGCACTTCGAGGCACGCACAAAGCGAACAGGACAATTTTGTGACACCTATGCAAGGCCTCCTGAACTAGCGGGGGCACTTCGAGGCACGCACAAAGCTAACAGGACAATTTTGGGACACCTATGCAGGGCCTCCTGAACGAGCGGGGCACTTTGAGACACGCGCAAAACTTAACAGGACAATTTTTGGGACACCTATGCAGGGCCTCCTGAACTAGCGGGGGCACTTTGAGGCACGACCTGCTGAACTAGCGGGGGCACTTTGGGGCACGCGCAAAACAGGACAATTTTAAGAAGGACACCCTGTGCAGGGCCTCCTGAACGAGCGGGGGCACTTTGAGGCACGCGCAAAACTTAACAGGACAATTTTTTGGACACCTATGCAGGGCCTCCTGAACGAGCGGGGGCACTTTGAGGCACGCCTGCTGAACAAGCGGGGGCACTTTGGGGCACGCGCAAAACAGGACAATTTTGGGACACCTATGCAGGGCCTCCTGAACTAGCGGGATGACTTCGAGGCACGCACAAAACTTAACAGGACAATTTTGGGCCACCTATGCAGGGCCTCCTGAACTAGCGGGGGCAGTTTGAGGCACGCACAAAACTTAACAGGACAATTTTAGGACACCCTGTGCCGGGCCTCCTGAACGAGCGGGGGCACTTCTGAGGCAGGCGCAAAACTTAACAGGACAATTATGGGGCACTGTGCGGGGCCTCCTGAACTAGCGGGGGCAGTTTGAGGCACGCACAAAACTTAACAGGACAATTTTGGGACACCTATGCAGCGGCTACCTGGAACCAGCGAAAAAACTTTTGAGGCAGGCGCAAAACTTAACAGGACAATTATGGGGCACCTATGCAGGGCCTCCTGGAGCTAGCCGGGCCATTTCAGGCACGCACAAAACTCAACAGGACAATTTTGGGGACGCCTATGCAGGGCCTCCTGAACGAGCGGGGGCACTTCGGGGGTTGGTGTTATATGCGCCCAACCATCGGTGGGAAGAATGGAAGGCGACTGGACGAGATCCTGATTGATGGACGTTAGAGCGTGATCTGGAGAAGAAGAAGAAGAAGGAGACGGAGAAGAATTCACCCCCCGCCCGTGGGACAAGAAACGCGCCGCGATCCTTTTTGCGCCTGTAACTTTTGCTACACTGTACCGATTTTCACCAAATTTGGAATTTTTTACCTATTTATGATAAAGTCCTTTAGTGTGCCAAATTTCATCCACTTCCGGTTAGTTCATAAAGAGAAACCACCATCGTGACGATGGGAAAAGGCATACGCGCGGCCTTCATGGAACATATTATGGTTTAGCGCCTCCGCGCCAACCATGATGTATGTGTAATTACACGGCATACTGTATGCATGTATACTGTACTATAGTACTACTACAACTACTATATGTAGTAAATATACCCTTGGCTAACCTATGTTAAAGATATTCAGTGCCTGGAAGGTATATTCTGTATGGCATACGTACATTTTGTGTACCTGGGGTCTCTGGAAGAGGGGTCGAAATATTAAGCCCCCCCCCTCGAATAAGCCCCCCCCCCCCTCCAATAGTACCCCCCCCCCCCCCCTAGAGGGGGGTTGAAAAAATAAGCCCCGGGGGCTTATTAAGTATTGCAGGTATGCACCTGCCGCTCGTGCCAGGGCCAGACAACCAATTACGAAGGTCGCGTACTGCATACTGTATCTTGAAGTTTTAAATCCCAACGGCAGAACGTTCTTTTCTCAACAGTGAAAACCCCAAAATAGCGAAAAGTGCGCGTTATGGCCATCTATGAGACGAGCCGTCTTTTAAGAAGTGCCCAGCGGATGTGTGCGAGTGTGGTGGGCGGTAGGAAAGCAAACAGCCACCCATTACGACAGTCTTCGTTCGCTTCTGCTCACCCTCTCGAAGAAATGTTGACATTCGGAACCGTGGGCGGACACACTCAATAGCAATGATTGCTCATCGGTAGGTTTTGTTTTGTAGCATTTTTGGGTTTGACCCGACCAGCAATGGCAGTGCAGCTTGTAATACTAAAAGTGTTGCGGCTCCGATTGGTTGGTCTGCGAGGGGTTTCGCAAAGTCGATATTCTCTAGCGCCACATTGTTTTATGTGCAAGGCGCTGTAGCGTCATGACAACGGGGACGGAGCGGTGACATTCTCAGCGCGTGAAAACGGCGTTTTGGCTTTTGCTTGGGCACAGCGGGCATTTCTGCATTTACCAGTCTCACCTGGGCTGAATAGAAGGAAGGCAAGAGCACAGAAGTGAAACTGAGAGATGCCACCGCTGCTGCAAGCCCTCCTTTTCCATTCGCTGTTTCACGTCGCGGGTACCCCGTAACCCATTGTAGAAGTCAACTCTTCGTGCACCTACAGTAATCGCACATTACAGTGACGGCCACGAGACAAGGCTACGACAACTGCTCCTCGCTCGCGAAAACCGAACCCGGCGTTGCAGTGGTCTATGGAGGCCATTGCTACCACATCTTTCACGACCTACTGTCTGTGCAGTACAGCGGCACAGCCAGTCCAACTGCAGAGGTTATCAGGAGGATCACCTGGCAATTGTGCTGACTGACAGCCTGCTGTACAGACTTCTGGACATGATGACGCCCACTGAGACGGTTGGTTGCGCTGTTTAGTAAGTGAAACACTAAAGTAGAAACCTTCATTGGAGCATCTTCAAAGAACGATGTAACAAGCTGTGTGTGTAAAAAGTTCAACCTATACTTTGTGTCTGCCACATCTTGGTCAACAGTATAGTGAACTTAATACACATCATTAGCCGTATCTGGAGAAATTAGCTTGAGAAAGTCTGCTATAAACCAAGTGCAGGGCAGCTATTACCACGATACGGTTGTCTGTACAGCTGATCTGAAGCTCAGTGATATCGCCGCGTTCGCTATATGTTATCGGCATGATACGACGCATTTTATCTGATGTTTCCTACCTGTGTGAAAACATCACATCCAACAAAAAAACTTGCCGAAAGTTTTGCATGAGCGAATTCCTGTGTTCAGTGTACGCATTTCTGTTTCCGAGTGCACATTCATCATTATCATCAATAAACAGCTGTTCTGGAGATCAGACGAAAATCTCGATTTTGACATTTATTTAAAACTTTAATTCTAAATATCTCGAAACTGAAATTCTAAAAATGTAAACCTATGTCACAAATTCTTATTGACATACGGCCTTACCATTTACGCATTAAATTCGTAAAAAACGGCGTTCTATTTTTGTTGAATTATGAAAATTTTCGAAAAATAATCACGTATTTCTATTAAATTCCATATTTGCAGAAAATTTATGCAATGCAAATTACTCCGCAGTCCATGCTCCTTCCATCTGAAGAAATTTCGCCGCTATATCGTCAGGTGAAAAAGTCGATTTTCGGCATTTCCATATTTTGATTGAAAATATCTCGAAATAGCAATTTTTAAAAACAGCAAAACTACGTCACAAATTTTTATTTGACAACGACCTTTCCATTTCTGCATTCACATTCGTCAATAAACGACGTTGTATTTTAGTCAATTTATGCAATTTTGATAAATAATCGCGTATTTCTATTAAATTCCACATTTGCAAAAAATTTTCTTTGTGTCACAAATTATCCGCGGTCCATGCTCCTTCCATCTCTGAAGAAATTTCGCGGCTAGCGCATCAGACGAAAAAGTCGATTTGCGACATTTCGAATTTTAATTGCGAATATCTCGAAATTGCAATTTTTAAAAACTGCAAAACTACGTCACAAATCTTTATTGGCATACGACCTTTTTATTTCTGCATTCACATTCGTCAATTCAACGACGTTGTATTTTAGTCAATTTATGCAATTTTGACAAATAATCGCGTATTTCTATTAAATTCCACATCTGCAAAAAATTTCTTTTGTGTTACAAATTATCCGCGGTCCATGCTCCTTCCATTTCTGAAGAAATTTCGCGGCTAGCGCATCAGACGAAAAAGTCGATTTTCGACATTTTCGAATTTTAATTGCGAATATCTCGAAAATGCGAAATTAGCAACACAAACGGGCACCGGATCCGTACTCAGCGACCTCGACTCTACTTGACCACACATGTCACATATTTTACTTCGGTGCCACGGACGGACGGACACACAGACATTGTCATCCGTATATATACACCTCGCCGCGCTGAGGCGCGGCGAAAAAATTATATGGCTGTTTGAGACGCGCTGTCACAGCTCTTGAGGTAGATTAGGTGCTTGAAGAGCCGCGCAGCATCGAATGGCTGCACAGCCGAATTGGCAATTGGATCACGTCATCGTATGGAGCGACAGTTGGTTGACAATGTCCCATGTTCCCATCGAGAATGCCATTGTCCCCAAGCCCCATTCTATTTTCGCTCTTCGCTGTGTACTCTTCTGCTTCATCTTGCGCTCGCGCTTCATCACTCCTTGCGATTTTCTCGCTGCCCCACTCGTGGTAGCCCATTCCTCTCGTCTCGTCTCCCCGAGGATCTGTGGAAGGTGGTCGCCATCCCTTGATATCCCTCCTCTTCCTCCCCCTCACCCACTTACCCCATTTTCAACGGCCCCAACCATTGACGAGCAGCCCTGTGGCAGACTAGCCACAACAGCCCCACAGACCAGCTTTCCAGCCATAGCAGAGCGCCCCTGAAGCTGTACTGTCGTTTTCCGGGCAGTTTACTTTTTGTTATTCTGTTCGTCTTGTCCGAATTACTTTGAAGACAAAATTGTCTAGTCTGTGTGCACAACAGCCCCGTTTTGTCCGCCTATCAAAGAATGCTTTGTCCGTCCTTAATTCAAGGGATTCTCACCTGGATCGAATTTCACAATTGTCAGACAAAGCGGACAATTTTCGTCCAATTGTCAGACAAAGCACAATTGTCCTTTTCAAGGAGCGTTTTGTCTTTGTCTTGTCATATTTTGTGCACAAAGACAAAGACAACGGTTTGTGGACAAAGACAAAGCTCTAACCTGAAGCGACCCGTGAACGCCACGTAGAGCAGGATGCCGCAGGAGCTGTTGGCGTCCGACGCTAGCTGGTAGACGAGATCGGACCACCACTTCTGCGACAGGGCACAAATGAAGGCGCGACCGAAGAGCTGGAAGAAGAAGGGCGTCTGCCGGTAGACGGTCTGCAGAAGGCGGAAGGCCTGGAGAGGAGCAGAGAAGAAGCACCGTGCTGCAGACGCAGACGACGGCCAGGCAGAGGAGGTTTAGGCCAACGGAGCCAACCAGGAGGCCCAGGTGGCGCCGGACCATGGCGCGTCGCTCTGTCAGAGTGCCCTGCGGCCGAACGTTACCAAGGCTTTGCCTCGACGAACACCTGGCATTGCGCCAGAAGACGCCCCGCCCCGATCTTTGGAGTTAGGGTTTTGAATGGAAAACGCCTGCATAGAGAGCTTAGAAAGGACAGTTCCCATCATCATCCTTGCATGCATCTACCTACTGCTGTGGGACAGTTGAGCAATCCCATTCTGGCAAGGAACCGATCAAACCGACGATCAAACCAGCAGAAATAGTAGATGCCGAGTCGAAACGTACCTCGTCGAGTCCAGTGTCGGCCGCCCGGAACGGCCCAGTCGACGTACTTGCGGCGGAATCGGCGTGTGTAGGTCAGCTGGGCGACGAACAGGGCGCAAAAGAGGCCGACGTGACAGTAATTGGCCAGGGTGGCGCCCGCGCCTCTCACGACGGCGGCCGAACGCCGATCGGCCATGTTTTCCGCCAGGGGGCAAACAGATCGGTACTCTGGCCAAAGAATAGGCTACTGAAGTGGCGCAGCCGAGTATGACCAGCAGGCCGACGGTGCGCCTCGTGGACCGGCCGGGGTAGGTCGACTCGAGGCTGGCCGCACGCTCCCTGGCCAGCAGCAGCTGGGCCACCTGATTTTCAAGCCAGAAATTCGCTTGTTTTGTGTCATGGGCAAAATCAGGGGAAAACGTGAGAAATGATCCTGAATTGTTGCGCTTCCGGGTGAAGAGGTTATGGGTACCGATTGCACCACCCCCCCCCCCCCGAAACCCTTCCAGTTCCAGTCGGTTAGTCAGTCAGTTGGTTGGTCGGTTAGTTGGCCAGTTGGCTGGTCGTTTAGTTGGTCAGTCGGTTAGTCAGTCAGTTGGTTGGTTGGTTAGTTGGTTGGTAAATTGGTTAGTCAGTCAGTTGGTCAGTCGGCCCTCGGTCAGTTGTTCAGTCAGTTGGTTGGCTGGTCAGCTAGTCAGACTGTTGGTTGGTCGGTTGATTGGTCAGCCCATCAGTCGGCAGGTGGTCAGTTGGTCTGTCGGTTGGCTGGTCAGTGGTCAGTCAGTTGGTCGGTCGGCCAGGTCAGTCAGTTGGTAGTCGATCAGTTGGTTGGTCGGCCATGAGCATGAATCAACCCTCCAACTAGGATGTCACCCCCAACACACTCGGTTGCAGAAAATGACACGTTTCAAAGGCTTGCGCAAGATTACATGATTCTAGGTCTCGGCCATCCGTGACCTCCACTACGCGGAAATCTTGACAGACCTGGCCAACTCACTCGCCAGCCTGTTCTACTCGTGCCACCTGGCGTACGACCTGAAGGCCTGGACCTTCGGATGCCCTATTCAATTCCCGGAGCTTGGGAAGTTGGCCAGATGGCTGATGACCAACCCGACGATGGCTCTCAACCAGGTGCGACTGTGCGAGCAGCGACTGGAACTGGAAGGGTTTCGGGGAAGGGGGGGGGGGGTACAATTGGCACCCATCACCTCGCCACCCCGAAACCGCAACAATTCAGGATCATTTCTCTCGTTTTCGCCTGATTTTGCCCATGACACAAAAACAAGCGAATTTCTGGCTTGAAAATCAGGTGGCCCAGCTGCTGTTGGCCAGGGAGCGCGCGGCCAGCCTCGAGTCGACCTACGCCGGCCGGTCCACGAGGCGCACCGTCGGCCTGCTGGTCGTACTCGGCTGCGCCACTTCAGTAGCCTATTCTTTGGCTATAGTACCGATGTTTGTGGCGGAAAACATGGCCGATCGGCGTTCGGCCGCCGTCGTGAGAGGCGCGGGCGCCACCCTGGCCAATTACTGTCACGTCGGCCTCTTTTGCGCCCTGTTCGTCGCCCAGCTGACCTACACACGCCGATTCCGCCGCAAGTACGTCGACTGGGCCGTTCCGGCGGCCGACACTGGACTCGACGAGGTACGTTTGACTCGGCATCTACTATTTCTGCTGGTTTGATCGTCGGTTTGATCGGTTCCTTGCCAGAATGGGATTGCTCAACTGTCCCACAGCAGTAGGTAGATGCATGCAAGGATGATTACTGTAACTGTCCTTTCTAGCTCTATGCAGGCGTTTTCCATTCAAAACCCTAACTCCAAAGATCGGGGCGGGGCGTCTTCTGGCGCAATGCCAGGTGTTCGTCGAGGCAAAGCCTTGGTAACGTTCGCAGGGCACTCTGACAGAGCGACGCGCCATGGTCCGGCGCCACCTGGGCCTCCTGGTTGGCTCCGTTGGCCTAAACCTCCTCTGCCTGGCCGTCGTCTGCGTCTGCAGCACGGTGCCTCTGCTCCTCGAGGCCTTCCGCCTTCTGCAGACCGTCTACCGGCAGACGCCCTTCTTCGGCCAGCTCTTCGGTCGCGCCTTCAGCTTCGCCCTGTCGCAGAAGTGGTGGTCCGATCTCGTCTACCAGCTAGCGTCGGACGCCAACAGCTCCTGCGGCATCCTGCTCTACGTGGCGTTCACGGGTCGCTTCAGGTTAGAGCTTTGTCTTTGTCCACAAACCGTTGTCTTTGTCTTTGTGCACAAAATATGACAAGACAAAGACAAAACGCTCCTTGAAAAGGACAATTGTGCTTTGTCTGACAATTGGACGAAAATTGTCCGCTTTGTCTGACAATTGGACGAAAATTGTCCTATTCCAGGTGAGAATCCCTTGAATTAAGGACGGACAAAGCATTCTTTGATAGGCGGACAAAACGGGGCTGTTGTGCACACAGACTAGACAATTTTGTCTTCAAAGTAATTCGGACAAGACGAAGACAAGACAAAAAGTAAACTGCCCGGAAAACGACAGTACAACTTCAGGGGCGCTCTGCTATGGCTGGGAAAGCTGGTCTGTGGGGCTGTTGTGGCTAGTCTGCCACAGGGCTGCTTGTCTACGGTTGGGGCCGTTGAAAATGGGGTAAGTGGGTGAGGGGGAGGAAGAGGAGGGATATCAAGGGATGGCGACCACCTTCCACAGACTCGGGGAGACGAGACGAGAGGAATGGGCTACCACGAGTGGGGCAGCGAGAAAATCGCAAGGAGTGATGAAGCGCGAGCGCAAGATGAAGCAGAAGAGTACACAGCGAAGAGCGAAATAGAATGGGGCTCTGGGACAATGGCATTCTCGATGGGAACATGGGACATTGTCAACCAACTGTCGCTCCATACGATGACGTGATCCAATTGCCAATTCGGCTGTGCAGCCATTCGATGCTGCGCGGCTCTTCAAGCACCTAATCTACCTCAAGAGCTGTGACAGCGCGTCTCAAACAGCCATATAATTTTTTCGCCGCGCCTCAGCGCGGCGAGGTGTATATATACGGATGACAATGTCTGTGTGTCCGTCCGTCCGTGGCACCGAAGTAAAATATGTGACATGTGTGGTCAAGTAGAGTCGAGGTCGCTGAGTACGGATCCGGTGCCCGTTTGTGTTGCTAATTTCGCATTTTCGAGATATTCGCAATTAAAATTCGAAAATGTCGAAAATCGACTTTTTCGTCTGATGCGCTAGCCGCGAAATTTCTTCAGAAATGGAAGGAGCATGGACCGCGGATAATTTGTAACACAAAAGAAATTTTTTGCAGATGTGGAATTTAATAGAAATACGCGATTATTTGTCAAAATTGCATAAATTGACTAAAATACAACGTCGTTTATTGACGAATGTGAATGCAGAAATGAAAAGGTCGTATGCCAATAAAGATTTGTGACGTAGTTTTGCAGTTTTTAAAAATTGCAATTTCGAGATATTCGCAATTAAAATTCGAAAATGTCGCAAATCGACTTTTTCGTCTGATGCGCTAGCCGCGAAATTTCTTCAGAGATGGAAGGAGCATGGACCGCGGATAATTTGTGACACAAAGAAAATTTTTTGCAAATGTGGAATTTAATAGAAATACGCGATTATTTATCAAAATTGCATAAATTGACTAAAATACAACGTCGTTTATTGACGAATGTGAATGCAGAAATGGAAAGGTCGTATGCCAATAAAAATTTGTGACGTAGTTTTGCTGTTTTTAAAAATTGCTATTTCGAGATATTTTCAATCAAAATATGGAAATGCCGAAAATCGACTTTTTCACCTGACGATATAGCGGCGAAATTTCTTCAGAAATGGAAGGAGCATGGACTGCGGATAATTTGCATTGCAAGAGAAATTTTTTGCAAATATGGAATTTAATAGAAATACGTGATTATTTTTCAAAGTTTCATAATTCAACAAAAATAGAACGCCGTTTTTTACGAATTTGAACGCGGAAATGGTAAGGCCGTATGTCAATAAGAATTTGTGACATAGGTTTACATTTTTAATAAATTCCAATTTCGAGATATTTAGAATTAAAGTTTTAAATAAATGTCAAAATCGAGATTTTCGTCTGATCTCCAGAACAGCTGTTTATTGATGATAATGATGAATGTGCACTCGGAAACAGAAATGCGTACACTGAACACAGGAATTCGCTCGCACCAAACTTTCGGCAAGTTTTTTTGTTGGATGTGACGTTTTCACACAGGTAGGAAACATCAGATAAACGGCGTCGTATCATGCCGATAACATATAGCGAACGCGGCGATATCACTGAGCTTCAGATCAGCTGTACAGACAACCGTATCGTGGTAATAGCTGCACTTGGTTTATAGCAGACTTTCTCAAGCTAATTTCTCCAGATACGGCTAATGATGTGTATTAAGTTCACTATACTGTTGACCAAGATGTGGCAGACACAAAGTATAGGTTGAACTTTTTACACACACAGCTTGTTACATCGTTCTTTGAAGATGCTCCAATGAAGGTTTCTACTTTAGTGTTTCACTTACTAAACAGCGCAACCAACCGTCTCAGTGGGCGTCATCATGTCCAGAAGTCTGTACAGCAGGCTGTCAGTCAGGACAATTGCCAGGTGTCCTCCCAGACCTCTGCAGTTGGACTGCGCGGCCGCCTGACTGTACAGTACAGTAGGTCGTGAAAGATGTGGTAGCAATGGCCTCCATAGACCACTGCAACGCCGGGTTCGGTTTTCGCGAGCGAGGAGCAGTTGTCGTAGCCTTGTCTCGTGGCCGTCACTGTAATGTGCGATTACTGTAGGTGCACGAAGAGTTGACTTCTACAATGGGTTACGGGGTACCCGCGACGTGAAACAGCGAATGGAAAAGGAGGGCTTGCAGCAGCGGTGGCATTTTCGATTCACTTCTGTGCTCTTGCCTTCCTTCTATTCAGCCCAGGTGAGACTGGTAAATGCAGAAATGCCCGCTGTGCCCAAGCAAAAGCCAAAATGCCGTTTCCACGCGCTGAGAATGTCACCGCTCCGTCCCCGTTGTCATGACGTGACAGCGCCTTGCACATAAAACAATGTGGCGCTAGAGAATATCGACTTGCGTAACCCCTCGCAGACCAATGAATTGGAGCCGCAACACTTTTAGTATTACAAGCTGCACTGCCATTGCTGGTCGGGTCAAACCCAAAAATGCTACAAAACAAAACCTACCGATGAGCAATCATTGCTATTGAGTGTGTCCGCCCACGGTTCCGAATGTCAACATTTCTTCGAGTGCGCGAGCACAAAGCGAACGAAGACTGTCTCAATGGGTGGCTGTTTGCTTTCCTACCGCCCACCAACACTTGCACACATCCGCTGGGCACTTCTTAAAAGACGGCTCGTCTCATAGACGGCCTCATAACGCGCACTTTTCGCTATTTTGGGGTTTTCACTGTTGAGAAAAGAACGTTCTGCCGTTGGGATTTAAAACTTCAAGATACAGTATGCAGTACGCGACCTTCGTAATTGGTTGTCTGGCCCTGGCACGAGCGGCAGGTGCATACCGTAAATACTCTAATAAGCCCCCGGGGGCTTATTTTTTCAACCCCCCTCTAGGAGGGGGGGGGGGTACTATTGGAGGGGGGGGGGGCTTATTCGAGGGGGGGGGGCTTAATATTTCGACCCCTCTTCCAGAGACCCCAGGTACACAAAATGTACGTATGCCATACAGAATATACCTTCCAGGCACTGAATATCTTTAACATAGCATGTACTAAGGGTATATTTACTACATATAGTAGTTGTAGTAGTACTATAGTACAGTATACATGCATACAGTATGCCGTATAGTACACATACATCATGGTTGGCGCGGCAGCGCCAAACCATAATATGTTCCATGAAGGCCGCGCGCACCTTTTCCCATCGTCACGATGGTGGTTTCTCGGGCTGTACTAAACGGAAGTGGATGAAATTTGGCACACTAAAGGACTTTATCATAAATAGGTAAAAAATTCCAAATTTGGTGAAAATCGGTACAGTGTAGCAAAAGTTACAGGCGCAAAAAGGATCGCGGCGCGTTTCTTGTCCCACGGGCGGGGGGTGAATTCTTCTCCGTCTCCTTCTTCTTCTTCTTCTCCAGATCACGCTCTAACGTCCATCAATCAGGATCTCGTCCAGTCGCCTTCCATTCTTCCCACCGATGGTTGCGCGCATATAACACCAACCCCCGAAGTGCCCCCGCTCGTTCAGGAGGCCCTGCATAGGTGTCCCAAAATTGTCCTGTTAAGTTTTGTGCGTGCCTCAAACTGCCCCCGCTAGTTCAGGAGGCCCTGCATAGGTGCCCCAGAATTGTCCTGTTAAGTTTTGCGCCTGCCTCTAAGTGCCCCCGCTCGTTCAGGAGGCCCTGCATAGGTGTCCCAAAATTGTCCTGTTAAGTTTTGTGCGTGCCTCAAACTGCCCCCGCTAGTTCAGGAGGCCCTGCATAGGTGCCCCATAATTGTCCTGTTAAGTTTTGCGCCTGCCTCAAAGTGCCCCCGCTCGTTCAGGAGGCCCTGCATAGGTGTCCCAAAATTGTCCTGTTAAGTTTTGTGCGTGCCTCAAACTGCCCCCGCTAGTTCAGGAGGCCCTGCATAGGTGTCCCAAAATTGTCCTGTTAAGTTTTGTGCGTGCCTCGAAGTGCCCCCGCTAGTTCAGGAGGCCCTGCATAGGTGTCCCAAAATTGTCCTGTTTTGCGCGTGCCCCAAAGTGCCCCCGCTTGTTCAGCAGGCGTGCCTCAAAGTGCCCCCGCTAATTCAGGAGGCCCTGCATAGGTGTCCCAAAAATTGTCCTGTTAAGTTTTGCGCGTGCCTCAAAGTGCCCCCGCTCGTTCAGGAGGCCCTGCATAGGTGTCCCAAAATTGTCCTGTTAAGTTTTGCGCGTGCCCCAAAGTGCCCCCGCTAGTTCAGCAGGCGTGCCTCAAAGTGCCCCCGCTAGTTCAGGAGGCCCTGCATAGGTGTCCCAAAAATTGTCCTGTTAAGTTTTGCGCGTGCCTCAAAGTGCCCCCGCTCGTTCAGGAGGCCCTGCATAGGTGTCCCAAAATTGTCCTGTTCGCTTTGTGCGTGCCTCGAAGTGCCCCCGCTTGTTCAGGAGGCCTTGCATAGGTGTCCCAAAATTGTCCTGTTCGCTTTGTGCGTGCCTCGAAGTGCCCCCGCTCGTTCAGGAGGCCCTGCATAGGTGTCCCAAAATTGTCCTGTTCGCTTTGTGCGTGCCTCGAAGTGCCCCCGCTTGTTCAGGAGGCCTTGCATAGGTGTCCCAAAATTGTCCTGTTCGCTTTGTGCGTGCCTCGAAGTGCCCCCGCTAGTTCAGGAGGCCCTGCATAGGTGTCCCAAAAATTGTCCTGTTAAGTTTTGCGCGTGCCTCAAAGTGCCCCCGCTCGTTCAGGAGGCCCTGCATAGGTGTCCCAAAATTGTCCTGTTCGCTTTGTGCGTGCCTCGAAGTGCCCCCGCTTGTTCAGGAGGCCTTGCATAGGTGTCCCAAAATTGTCCTGTTCGCTTTGTGCGTGCCTCGAAGTGCCCCCGCTCGTTCAGGAGGCCCTGCATAGGTGTCCCAAAATTGTCCTGTTCGCTTTGTGCGTGTCTCAAAGTGCCCCGCTCGTTCAGGAGGCCCTGCATAGCTGTACCAAAATAGTCAGGATAAGTGTAAAGAGTGCCTCAAAGTGCCCCCGCTCGTTCAGGAGGCCCTGCATAGGTGTCCCAAAATTGTCCTGTTCGCTTTGTGCGTGCCTCAAAGTGCCCACGCTCGTTCAGGAGGCCCTGCATAGGTGTCCCAAAATTGTCCTGTTAAGTTTTGTGCGTGCCTCAAAGTGCCCCCGCTCGTTCAGGAGGCCCTGCATAGGTGCCCCATTATTGTCCTGTTCGCTTTGTGCGTGCCTCAGAGTGACCCCGCTCGGTCAGGAGGCCCTGCATAGGTGTCCCAAAGTTGTCCTGTTAAGTTTTGTGCGTGCCTTAAAGTACCCCCGCTCGTTCAGGAGGCCCTGCATAGGTGTCCCAAAATTGTCCTGTTCGTTTTGTGCGTGCCCCAAAGTGTCTCCGCTCGCTCAGGAGGCCCCGCATACGTGTCCCAAAATGTTCTACTCGTGTTGTGCGTCCCTCAAAGTGCCCCCGCTCGTTCAGGAGGCCCTGCATGCGTGTTACCAAATTGCTCTGCTCGTCCCGTACGTTACCAAAATATGTCAAACTCGTACGAGAGCCTCTACAGTCGTGTCTCAAGGTGGCCTACATCGGTAACGTGGGTTGATTGGCTCCGCCAATCAAAAAGTAAGAGTATTTCATGTAAAATGCCTAAAGGCAGAAAGGGGAATATGTTCCAAGTAGGAAGAAGCATGTAAAAGTAAGAGTATTGAACGATATTCCTATGGTGTAGCAAATGCGGCGCTTTGCGCCGCCCACCAATTTGTTAGAGAAAGAATAGTACCAGTATTGATTGAAAGAAAGCATTTTCGACTAAAATCATCCACACAAACTGCGCAAAGGTCACAACGACACGCGGTAACATATTCGGCACATCCTAGCGTGTCGTTGTGACCTTTGCGCAGTTTGTGTGGATGATTTTAGTCGAAAATGCTTTCTTTCAATCAATACTGGTACTATTCTTTCTCTAACAAATTGGTGGGCGGCGCAAAGCGCCGCATTTGCTACACCATAGGAATATCGTTCAATACTCTTACTTTTACATGCTTCTTCCTACTTGGAACATATTCCCCTTTCTGCCTTTAGGCATTTTACATGAAATGTACTATAGTACATAAGGTAGGGGGTACTATTGGAGGGGGGGGGGGGGGGAGGCTTATTGTTTGAACCTCCCTCTAGGGGGTACTAT
>JASAMZ010007338.1:0-41304 GCA_030248115.1 Linhomoeus sp. GSCO2_2 | reverse complement strand
CGTGCTTTTGCAGACGACGTCGTTTGCCGAGCCTGTGAAGGCAAGAAGACACAATATTATACAGAATTGTTTCATTGGTATGACATAACGGCAGTAGGACTGTTGGTAATTTCACTCTTCTTCCTACAGCTAGGTATATTGAAGTTTTCTACTCCAAGGAACGCACCCTTCTGTAAGCGCCCAATCCTCTCTTTGGTTTCGCGGCTGGCGCGGCAGCGGTGCTTCTCTTTGGCGATTTCGTGACGGTTGCTACTGCAGTGACTACGGTCTGGAGGTCACCCAGTGGGTCCAGTTGGCCAGGGTCGTTGGCCTCTTGGGAAAGAGCACAAGGCAGTACAAGCCGGGAGCCATCCGGCGTCCATACGAGTTCTGCAAACCGGCGTCAAGTTGTTATGTCAGAGACAAGAAGGTGGCATTGTCAGTCACTATCGTACCCATGGCGCGATCCTCTTCCTCGGCGCGGTGGAGGCGCTCTGAGCCGTTCAGCATGATCTGCTCGAGCGCCGACGGCGGAAGCACCTCTGAAGAACCTTTGGCATTCAAGACAGCCCATCTGAGGTTGACACAAGCATGTGTCATGGGTGGTACCTGTCGCCACAACACTCGAGGCTACTGACTGGGAGGCCGCTCTTCGAGCTGCCACAACTGCCTCTCTCTTGATAGGAGCCACTGGAAGGGAGATAGCCTGCAAACAGCAACTTCACCTTTATTCCCAACGTTTCATGTTTTGCACAACCTAACTGTACTCAGGCTATTGGCATTCAACCAGTGTCGTTCGTTCGAGCAGCAGGCATCTCCTCTCACCTGTCCCAGTTTGGCGGCGACAGAGTGCGAGGTCCGACTGGTCCCATTGCTGACTTTGGTTGGGGAGGCGGCGACGTTGGGTGGGATGGGGCGTTCCACAACCGCCAATGTTGCTGGCATTTCCGGGCCTACAGTAGCAGTCGATCGCGGCGGCTGTTGCAGTGGTGGAGGGGTGGTGGGCTGCACGCTCTGTTCCACCACTGTTGTCACTGGGAGAGGAGATGAAGTCGACGACACCACTGCAGGGATCGTCGTTGGACAAGCGGCGCCACTGGGGGAAGCGGCGGTCGGCTGAGCCTCCTTGCGGCAGCGCGAGAGCAGCTCTTTCAAAAGAGCCTTCTTGGAGTCGTTGGAGGCGAACACGATCTGTATGAGCGGAAGCATGGGGCAGAGAAACAAATCTGACTGAGCAGAAAGAACGTTCATGTTTCCTGGAAACATTAGTGGCACTATCTAGTAATTGCCACGGGAGACAACAAAAAACAACTCAACAGAAAGCTCAAGTAGCCGCAACGTTCCAATACAAGCCTTTCATCTAGGGAGGCTGCCATTATACTGGCGCTTCGACAGTCGCAAAGTCCGCTCGCTCATTCCAAACTCACTACCGCCAACCTTGTTCGAGTTCCTGGATCCCGGATGGGTGGTGGCGTAGTGTCGCCTCAGGGCCCACTCTGTGGGTAGGCGGACTAGTTGGCAGTCGAGGCACTCGTAGGGCGCCCACTCCAGGTGGTCCAGACACAGGTGCGCCTCCAGCCACTCCCACGACTCCGACACCTCGCCGCACTCCGCGCACCTGCGAGAGGCCCACCTCAATCTCAGTAACATGTTTGGCAAAAGCGTCGTAGGTAGATGTCGTTGCGATGCGACACTGCCACTGACACTACCTACGAACTGTCACGAGTGGATTGGTATTTGGTAACACTGCCACGACTGGACAAAGGAAGCGACGTCGCGTCACGCGTTCATCAGTTCTGTCTGCCTGAAGTCGTGTGGCAATGGCAAACCTGATCACGGAAATATCGGCAGCGCTTGGGACGACGCCAGCCATTGAATCACGGCCAACCACAAATGGCAACTGTAAGCCAGGCACGTCGCCCTTCGATTTCACTTCACACACAAGTGACGTAAACGAAACGAAACTGGACGAAATCTGACGCAGTTTACACGCACACGCAAAGACGAAAACTGAGGAGGCGTTCTTTCTTTTGCCACGTCTGCACCGAAGCCTACTCTAGTGCGTATCGAAGGGGGACGGATGGACGAGGGGCGCCAGACACACAAGCGCACACAGACGAGAGACGCAGGCAGGCACTGGCAGAGGCCGACGCCGTTCCTCCACACAGCGCTGCCGTGCAGAGTACCGACTGAGCGAGCGGCGAAAAGGGGAAAGAAGGGACGTTGCCACGTAGCGCCGTTCGTATTCGTCAGAAGACAGCGGGTGGGGTGGGTAGCTATGGAAAAGGACGCCACGTTGCGTCGCGTGTGGACGTTATCGATCGACAGCCGACGACCGAGAACGGCTGCGTACAGAATGGGACGGCATGGCACGTTTGACGTAATGTTGTGCTGTGCGATTTCCAGGTGCAGTATTCAGGTGTGCGACCGATCTTGTGAGAGTGATCGCACGTACGTACTCGACTTCGACTTGTGCACTGCCGATTTCTTTGAGAATTTTGCACACAGTACTGCTGCGGACGCTCAAACGAACAAATGATGACGCCTTATAGGCAGTATCTGACGGAATCAGGCACGTTGTATTGTGGCTCAAATCAACAGTGGCAAGACTGTTTCTTCAACGAGCGAGCAAAGGCACGCTTTCGGCGTATTGATGATTGAACGACCGATTCATGCCATGATTTCACCAATCGCCAATTGCGACGTTCGCAAGGTTAGTACTCTGGACCACAAAGGCCGTCGAAATTGCGTCCACCCGGTGTTTCGCTATCTCTCCGCTCCGCTCAGCTCTCTTCTCACTACCTATACCATCCATCGCTCTGTCTCTTTTCCGCTGCGCGAGAACGATACGCCGGGTAGATACATAGAAACGTGTGCAGGCTACATTTTAGATTTCAGCAAATACGTGCAGGTTGTTATGGCGTCGCCTCTACCCGCAGACTTACAAATGTCGTTGTGGAATGGAAATGGCGCCGCTGCCAGAGGGCCAGCGGTGTCGGTCGGTGCCGGGAATCCCAGCGTTGTTTACGGACCGGCAAGTCACTGTTGCTTCATATTACGTACACGGTACTTCCGCAACGTGTTTTCAACTCGGTTTCAGAAGGTGCCGACTGTGATTCCGCTGCCGAACGGCCTCAAGCGCGCGCTGCGCGATCGTCTTCAGGGGAATGCCGATGGCCGGCTGCGACGACTACGCTGGCGACTGGTGGAACGAGTTCGGTGAACGCAAATGAACGAGTTGACCCCAGAATAACTGACTGGGCGATCTTGCTAACGAACCTGAGTGTAGACAGTGCAACATTTTCTCGGAAGCTTGGTACCACTTGTACCTACTTCACGTCGTAGTAACAGGCTGCTGTAGGTGTGTATGCCAGGTGGCATTCCAGCGCCGCATTTCTTACGCTTCGCGCAGATGGGCGGCCTTCTACCTGACCTGCGGCCTGGTGGTGTACGAGGCGTCTGGCGGTCCCGTCGACGACGTCGCCTTCCTCTTCAACCCGAGATTCGCGGAACCCAGCTTCAAGCCTGGCCAGGCTCGTGGCATGGACTGATTCAGATTGACATTGAGACCCTTGTAACGGGACTTGTCGGCAGGTGGTGATGAACAGCATGATCGACAACCGTTGGGGCCGAGAGGAGCGACACGAGAACGTCTTTCGCAAAGGTCAAGTGTTCGAGCTGAGGGTTCTGGCCTTGGCTGACGTCTTCAAGGTAACGACTCGCCTTCGACCATGTCGTTAGTGTCACGTGGACTTGACTTCTATGGTTTTGCGAGTGCCACTGTCCTTCAGGTGGCCGTGGACGGAATCCACTTCGCCGACTACAAGCACAGAATCGGCCTGGAGCGGGTCAGCGCCCTCTACGTCAAAGGCTGCCTTCAACTGGACTTCATCGAGTTTCGGACGAATGTGCGAACGAAGTGTCCAAAAGCCTAATGGAGTCCAAATCACGCATCGCCCATTTGCAGCGAACTACGAGCTATGGGTACGTGCACTCAGCTTCAGTTATAATTCAGCACTCCATGACCGGCGCTGTGTATCCCATGCCGCCGCCACTCTGTCCAGTTCGCCCAAGTCCATTCCGCGGCTTTTGCACGCCGAACTTTCCAGCAGTCTTGGTAAGACTGATGCGCTAGCCGTTGGTTAGTTACATACTTAGGTATCCTAATCCATACCAAACACGAACGTTTCAACTTGCCATCAGTATCTGGAATCTGCTCCTTGACCGTAATGTGGTGAAACCCCATAGCTTTGTACATAGGCCAACTGGAACGCTCCTAGCCTCCCTCCGTCGGGCGCATTGACCTTCTCTGCAGTGCCCAGTCAGCCTTTGACGTCTGCCAGCAATCAGCACGGCCAGAATCGAGCGCCGTTCTTCCGACCGGTCAGTTCCTTCGTTCCACTCCTATGTACCATGAAGTTCAGAGTGGACAGATCACTGCAACGCAGAACTTCTGTTCCACTCCTTTGCAGAGTCTGCCATTCAAGGCTTCTCCCAGCGGTGGAGTCGTCAAGCCTCCCTATCGGCTGCTGATGACGGCCACGCCCAAGATGGGCGCCAATTACTTCGTCATCAACTTCCGCCGTGGAGAGCGCATCCACTTCCACTTCAATCCCAGATTCACTGAGCAGGTAGTTTAAATAGAAGAAATTTTTGAGCGGCTGATTGAGTGTCGAGTCTTTCATGGCAATCTACAGACGGTGGTACGCAATACCTTCCTGGAGGGGACTGGCTGGGGAAGGGAGGAGCGCAAGCAGCCCAACTACCCCTTCGTCCCAGGGGCAACCTTCGACTTGAACCTTCTGTCCGGCCACGACGGTTACAAGGTGGAAAAACTTTAGCGCTTCATGCGATCTATTTTGTCCATATGCTGCTGTCGCGTAGTGGTTTTACATACAGTACTTCTTCATCTGGCGGTGGATTGTAGGTATCGGTCAACGGCATGCCTTTCGTCGAGTACAAGCACCGCTGCCCGCCGCAGGAGGTGGACGAGATCGAAGTGGGAGGCAACATCCAAGTCCATATGATCCACGTACCGTGCCGTGATACAAACATCCAAGCCTCCCCACAAGTCACATCGCTATTCAAGGATCTTCAGATGTCTGCGTCGTTTGTGCTCGACTTGTCCGGCCTAAGAATGTTTCCGATGCATTACTTGTCCTACTCGCTGCTGAAGTACTTACGATGTATGGGAGTGAATGAATGTGGATGACAAGACCCGCCATTTTAGCACTCGGTGTCAGACTGGCAAGGACACCGTAAAACGAAACTGAAGCGTATTGCCACGTGCCTTCAGCAACTACTCAGCGGGCGCAACTTCAGTACGAAAGTGCATATGCAGTTCGCCTTATCAGGAGCAAACATACAGTCAGACGGGCAGACTGCCATGCCACGTTACGCAGTGCATTCCCAACTTCTGACAAACAAGCTCACAGAAACCTTCCAATTCACGCAGCCCGCTGCAATGGAAGAAGTGCATTTCTCCCTGGCCAAGCCTGAAGATGTTGGCGAAGTGTTCAACTTCTTCATGGCAAATTTCGTCGACGCCAAGGCGGGAGAGACCATCAACGAAGTGATGGAATTCGACCTGGAGAACGAGCAGCTGCGTGGCTTCTTCGAGGTCTACGTGACGGAGTCGGTCAACAGTGGACTGACCATACTGGCCAGGTTTCGCAGTTTGCATTTATTCTGATGGCGCGCGGAGAAGGAGATTGAGTTGCCAATGAGGATGGCTGGATTTCATCCGTCAGACGCTACATTTCAGGGACGCATCCAGCAACGACTTGATAGGCGCTCGTCTGAGCCACTCGGCCACTCTGCAGCAGTACCTGGAGAAGTGGGAGTTGCTGCTGGGACTGCAGTTCAGTGACGACAAGCTGGCTCTGGTGGCCAGCTTCTGGACGCGACTTCTGGCCATGGCTAATCTTCAGGGCATCTTGATGGAGTGGAAGACGGAGAAGATGCTGGCCTTCGACGCTCTCTGTGTGGCGCCCTCCCACCGCCGCAGGGGAATCGCCCTTCAGATGAACCGACTCGCGTGAGTGAATGGAAAGCTAAGGCAACGGTCCACGAAATGGACTGAGAGCGTGCAGCAATGCAACGGCAATTGCAGGCTGGACGAGGGTCAGAAAGCGGGCTGTGACACGGTCATCGTTCTGGCCACGGGGCTCAGCTCTCAGAGACTGTTCCGGGAGAAACTGGCATTCGACACCTTCACATCCGTCCCCTATGCCGACGTTCGGGACGACGACGGCCGAACTCTGATCACTCCGAAGAACAACACCACCGACTTCGTGTTCTTCAAGAAGCAGTTTTGATGGGCTCGATAGCAGTAAAACCAAAGACGTTAAGTGTTCGGTTTGCCTTAGGTTACTGTAAAGTTCGAAGACAATGGGATGGTCTAGTGTCGCATGCCAAAAGCATTCAATTGCTATCTCCGCATTGTGTGTACCCTCCTGAGAGACGCCCCTTAGGAATTTCAAAAATTTTCGCTTGCGGCACTGAAAAATGTCAAAAGTTTGCCTGAGGCGCTTGAAAGTAGCAAAATTTTCGCGTGTGGCGCAATAATTTAGAGTAGAGGTTAGACTTTTTGATCAGAATTAAGTGTTCGGCAACGTGTTTAGCGTTTCGCAGGCGATATTTGCCGATTTCTCGAGGTTTAGCCATCGCCCAAAGTCCAGACCCAGCTAGCGAGAACCGCATAGCATGGATGGCCATTCTCGTTTGTAGGTCGTCGCGATCCGCGTCGAGAGTTACACGCAAAGTGCCCGCCAGGAGGCGCCTTGTGTAAAGGATTATATCGTGCATCTTAATGTAATAAGATCAGGAGCGAACAACCCGACTACTATTTGCCCTGCCATGACAGACTGCCATGCCATGACGACAAGAACAATCCCTACCTCTGGTAAGCGGGCCTTACGAAAACCTTACACTCACGCAGCTCTGCAATGGCAGACGTGCGCTTCTCCATGGCCAAGCCTGAAGATGTTGGCGAGGTGTTCAACTTCTTCATGGCAAACTATGTCGACGCCAAGGCTGGAGAGGCCATCCACGAAGTGCTGGAGTTCGACCTGGAGAACGAGCAGCTGCGTGGCTTCATCGAGGCCTACGTGGCCGAATCGGTCAACAGTGGACTGACCATACTGGCCAGGTCTCGCAGCTTGCGTTAATGACGATGGCGCGTTACTGAGAAAGAGGTCGAATTATTTGAACTCAGCGGAATTTTTTCCGCCAGACGCAACCTTTCAGTGACGCGTCCACCAACGACCTGATAGGCGCTCGTCTGAGTCACTCGGCCACTCTGCAGCAGTACCTGGAGAAGTGGGAGTCGCTGCTGGGACTGCAGTTCAGCGACGACAAACTCTCTCTGCTGTGCAGCTTCTGGGCGCGACTTCTGGCCATAGTCGATCTTCGGGGCATCTTGTTGGAGTGGAAGACGGAGAAACTGCTGGCCTTCGACGCTGTCTGCGTGGCGCCCTCCCACCGCCGCAGGGGAATTGCCCTTCAGATGAACCAACTCGCGTGAGTGGATCTGAAGCTTTCCAGTAAGTGGACTGAGGAGCACAACATGCAACTGCAGGCTGGAGGAGGGTTGGAAGGTGGGCTGCGACACCGTCATTGTTCTGGCCACGGAACTAAGTTCCCAGAGCAGAGACTGCTCAGAGAGAAGCTGCAGTTCGATACTTTCGCCTCAGTTCCCTACACCGTCGATCGAGGCGACGACGGCCGACCTCTGATCACCCCGAAGATCTCGACCACCGACGTTGTCTTGTTCAAGAAGCAGCTGTGACGGCAGGCCCGACAGTAGCGAACGCAAGGATGCTTCACGCCCGGTTCGTCTTAGATTACGGAAACTTTGGAGACAATTGGAGGCTCTGCCGTGGTATGCCAAAACCATACCATGCTGACCTCCGGACTCTATACATACATACGCGTTGATCGACTGACCGTGTCGTCTGCTTCCGTGGCTGTGTCAAGTGAAAGAATCGGTTTCGAGCGACCACAAAAGCAACGAACGCCGCGAACTACCAGTGAGCATCTAAGGGAGAGAGCGCAACACAATCTTCGAACCGGAACTTGAGCCTCCTATGGGAAAGGACGAAAGCGATACTCTGGCATAGGTATCTGGCAAGGTGGCAAAAGCAACTCAAGAGGCCACTACCGCGGCGCCACTCCGTTTGAGCATTCAAGAACAAATGACCCCTGACTTGAACAGAGCGTGTCACAAAGCGAGTTGCCGCCGCTGCCGAATGAGCCAAGCACAAAGGACGAAACGAAAGAAAGCAACAAAGTCTACCGCGCGAACGAGCCAACCGAGAACAGCCTAGAAATCCGTCCGACACCAACGCAACACTGTAGCATACTGTAGTGTCTCTCAGACGTCGTCTATGCGCTTGCACGTGGCGGCGACGGGGTGCTTGCTCTGGTAGTAGTGGAAGCACTGCAGAGTGACCTTGAACACCCACAGCTGCAGGGCCAGCGTCAAGGCCAGCACCACTGCGGCGGCCGCCGTCGGTCCCAGCCACGAGTCTGAATGGAATCTGGTTGTTGCAGAACAACAGGTCAATCGACCATGTGAACGAAAGAAAACAAACGGTTCCACACCCGTGGGAGTCTTGTCCTTGCCCAGGATGGAGCAGATGACGCCCATGAGGAGGGCGGCCAGGATGGCTAGCAGCGCCGTGCCAGAGGTCAGCAGCTCCAGCGCCTGCGACGGAAACAGTGCTTCAGTTGTCTCCCAGATGTCAGTGTTGGTCAGCGACACCACACCACCCACCTGGAGCGAGAGGTAGGGCAGCAGGGCGCAGGCGTCCTTGAAGAGGAAGGCGGCCAGGGCCACTCCCAGCACCGAGCCGGTGATCAGCGCCAGGGGCCAGCCGCAGGAGCTCCAGCCGCCCTGGTAGCTGCAATTCACCAGGGCGCAAATGAAATGGGCGACTACAAAAGGGGAAATCCCCCAAGTCTTCGATCTTCACCGCAGCAGCTGCCAGACGGTGATGGAGTGGAGGATCAGGTGAACGCCCCAGATGATCATGGCGGCCACCTGAAGCCAACGACGCCACTGAAGTGAGTGAGAGGAGGTGCTGTGGCAATCGGCGATTCCACAAACCTCGCAGTGCATCAGTCCGAAGAGGCAGCGGAAGTCCTTGTCCTTGTCCCCGGCGCCATTCTTGGCTTGCAGGGTATCTTGCTGCGTGGCACTGGCGACCTTCTTCTTCTCCATCGTTCGGATTCAAAGGGTGCGATCAAAGTTCAAACGATTGCGACCTTTCTAAGGAATCGTTGAACCACTTCTTTTCCGACAAGACAATTCTGGCCTATTCCGTATCTTTTGTAAGTTCGAAATTGTCCCGATACAGTACACCACAAAATGGAAACGTCATCGTTCTGATGAAAGCAGGCAAACGTTGCTGTGGCGCTCACAGACTGCAGTGATCGCATCGTCGTAAGTAATGGCACGCAACATATTATGTACCTACCCTACGCAAGTATCAAGCTATAAGTTGTTGGAGACCTGCACGTGCGAAGCCGCGGCAGGGCAGTTATCGTTGTGACGAATGACAAGTGGCAAATGATCATGATGAATGCTTTGCAGAATTCTCCAGAGAGACGCAGTCGCAGTGCCCCAGGTTTTGCAGTCCAAGTAGCACCTACGTATACCTATGCGGTCCCTATAGTCGTGCTGGTTGTGCCTAAGTTTGCTGATAACAGCTACAATGTAGTCTTGACGTCGAGTATGTTTTGTCACCGCTTGCACTTCCTTCGTTGCAGCGCCTCGTGAGTGCGCACTGCCACCAAATGTGTCAACCGTAAGCGATTAATGCAGTAGTTCACGATGTCGCACAACTGTTTCTCTATAGCCAGATGTCTCGCTGCAGTAGCACTGTTGGCATGCCTTGCAAGTGTAAACGACGGTCTGAAGATTCTCCAGACGGTGTCGGCGTTGTCCAACAGCGTGGTTCTGTTCAACCATCGTCTGGCGGAGGCCATGGTGGCTCTGGGGCATGAGGTCACGCTCTGGACGAACGAAGGAGCTTTCGTCTCCTCCACCGAGGTTGACCGCAGACCTCCCCCATCCGGAGTGAAGGAGGGAATAGTGACTGAAGTGAGACTCGAACAAGAGGTCCAAGCAGTCGCCGACGAGATCTTTGGCAACTTTGTCTGGGCAACGGTGCGTTACCGCATCCACTGGCAGTTCATTTCACAATTTCACAGAGTTGGCTTATTTCGCAAATTTTAAAACAACCTCGTCATCTTCCAGTTCCAACACTTCTGCAGCGTTCGTTCATTCTAGTGGAAACTGGCGGAACAGCCAGTCTCTTTCCTTGTCAACTTCTTGCATACTCAGGGGGGCTTGTCTCAATTCAGAAAGCGCCGGACTACAACAAACTGATGGCTTTCTTCGCCAACTACTCAAAAGAAGCCGCGAGACAGCAACTCGAATTTGCAGAAAACCACATTGACAGATTGAGAGCAGAAAAGTTTGACCTAATTGGGCTGTCTTGATTGTGAGGAGTAGTTGAAGAAGTACATACCTATAGCTCAAGCCAGATGCTATTATGCAGGACTACGTGATTTCTGATCTCGCTCAGTTTCACCACCTTCCTGAAACTACTTAGTCCGGTTGTGTTATGTGTGTAGCAACTCCAGATGTTGTAGGTACGTGCAGATAGTGTCTTCCGACAGTCAAGACAGCCTGTACAAGTTTGCCACTACATGTTCCACTTTCCCCCAATGCTGGCCAACCTACTGGAGATCAAGAATCTGGTAGTGGTCAGCCCGGGAATCTACATGCCCGACGCCTACGCCGACGTGCTGACGGTGCCCACGGTCTCCAGCTACATTCCGCACATGATCACCAGAGGCAGCGACAGACTGCCCTTCGTCGACAGACTCAAGAACGCCTTCTTCAACGGCCTGAGCAACCCTGCGCTGGCGCAACTGCCGGTGGGCGAGAATGTGACATGGACTTCCGTGATTGCCAGTGTATGTACCTACTGTACCTCCTGAGCTACTGTACCAACGTACATCAGGGCGGCATCTCCAGAAAGGAGGAGGCAGAGTGGAGAGCGCCTCCCAACGAGGACAGGCCTCCACTATTCGATGTGTTGGGCGAGATGAAGGCGATCTTCATCAATGGAGACAGACTCTTGGACTTCCCTAGACCACTGCCCTATGGAGTCAAGTACCTGGGGGACTTTAAGAAAGGGAAGGCGGCCGAGGAGAATATGCCACAGAAACTGAGCGATGAATGGGAGCGGATCGTCTCTGATGAGAGCAAAGCAGGAGTCATTGTGTTCTCACTGGGGACCGTCGCCAATACAACTATGATGCCGAACCATACAAGGGTGAGCAACACGCCATCAGTTCTGCACTATTGAAAGTTTGAAACACTACCACAAGTGTGAATCCTTAGACCGTGTGAATCCACTTAAGGCTGCGCTCGTTGGCGCGTTCGAGTTGCTGTCAAACTACACCATCATCTGGAAGTTCGACACTAGCATACCAGAGATTGAGTCAAAGCCGGACAATTTCGGCCATGTCCACTTGAGCGCATGGGTTCCACAACGGCAGCTGCTGGGTACATATGTATCAAACGCTAACCAGTAGTTTCACTTCACACTGTTCAGATAAGACTGCCTTAGTGGATCAGCTCCAATTGTCTGACATGTTCCTCCTTCAGCCCACCCTCGCACGCGTCTCTTCATTACGCACGCCGGCTACAACAGTCTGCTGGAGGCGGCCAAGGCTGGCGTCCCTGCTCTCTACACCCCACTCTTTGGGGACCAGTTCGCAGACGCCTACAGAGCGCTGCGCTTCGGCTGCGGCGCCATGATCGACATCAAGTCGGAGACTGTCACTTCAGCGGCCATTGTCGACTTGGTGAACCGGCTGATAGGCGATCCAAACTATGCAGCGAACGCCAAGCGACTGGCCCGCCTGTTGAATGATCAGATGGTGGCGCCTGAGGCGGAACTGGCGGCCAATCTGGTGCAGATGGTCAAGATGCCAGCCGAGTTCCTGACCTCCAGAGAGGCCCAAAGGTTGGGCCAGTTCGCCTGCCTGGGACTTGATCTCTTGATGGGCATTCTGGTGACAACATTGATGATTGTACGGCTACTAACTGGAGTGTAATTGCTGCTAAAACGAAGCGCGTGATAGTCTCCTCGGCATCGGCACACAGTCAATAAATCCTCACGATACAAGAAGTGTTTCATATGACAGCTAATCACACCGAGAGCGCTTTTCAAAAAGTTGAGGAATGCTTTGATTTGTCACGTGTCTGGCCGTGCTCCGTGGAGCTACACGGACGCCACTCTCTCGCTCTCTCCCGTGGTTCTGCGAGAGCTGGAGAGCAGTCGACTTCTGGAGCTCTCTACCATGCAGGGGCGGCAGAGTGTCACCTGGGCATGGTGTCTGTACCGACTGGAGAAGAGCAGGTAAAGGACGCAGGTGCTGGAGGAATTCAGCGTCATCAGCACTTGATTGACCGCCGCCCATCGGGAGAGGAAGTCGCGGTGGTGGGCCGACACTGAAGGAGAAGGAGGTAGTATACGAGGGCGAGCCACATACTGTAAAAAAGAATTGTTTCAGAAGCATATCCGAATAGTAACACGGCGAAACACTTCATCGCTTCAATTCAGTAATTAGTCACAAGTTACCCACCGCCGAACGTTCCCCTGCCGCCGAGGTCGTAGGCGAGCAGCAGAAGGCAGTAGGCGGCCCCTGGAAGGAAGCAGAGGGCGAAGCAGCCGATGACGGCCAGCATCATTAGGGCTGTGTGCTGCTCGCGCTGCTCCCTCTTGGTGATGGCCCGCCTGAGGCGCTTCTGACGACCGATCTCCACGATGACCAAAGTGTTGAAGACGCCCATCAGCAGCAGGGGGACCACGTAGATCGACAGGGCGATCAGGCTCAGCCTAAGGGAAGCCAAGTGGAACGTGTGAATGAAGTTATACAACAATCTCAGTTGCCGGCTGCAAAAGTTACAGTCAGCAGACTTCAACTGTTCGACATTCCGAAGATCCTCGTCCGTTGTATTGTAAATTGCATCAGTTGCTTACTCGCAACCTTCTTCGCCGACTCACCAAATCCAGCTGAGGACGTCCACCGTCGCGATCTCAACTTCGAAAAACTTTCCAGCGTTGAAGAGAGTCGATCCACAGACCACAAGCCACAAAGCGACCTTGGCTCTATGCTGCGTGCAGTAGACCCTGACTAGCAGAGGCTTCGTCACAGCCAGGTACCGCTCTATAGTGATAACGACGAGGATCCAAACTGAACTGGTCTGGAGCCAGGCCAACACTGGGAAACCGTAGGTCACTGTCGTCTCCATGTAAACGAAGTAGAAGTCCATCGGGTGAAACAGAGGCACAACGAGAACCAAGAAGATCTGAAGTGCAACCACTATCCATCTGCGGCCACTACAGTTGCGAAGACTACGTGCACATTTTGTTGCGTGAAATACCCGAGTGAATAAGCTGCTTGCACAACCTTCAGGCCAATTTGTGGTGTCAGTCAAGCAATCACCATATGAAGTACTAACCACGATCAGCAGACAGAGGTCGACGGCGCTGAGGCCTGCCAGCAGGACGTTGATGGACATCTTGATCATGCCCTTGCGCGTGAACACGAGCAGAGACAGGAGATTGCCAGCGGCTCCCAAGACGCACAGAGCCGTCATTGTCCAGGCGCAGAAGTGGGCGATCGGTGGCAAAGTTTCCTCCTGCCTCTGAAGCTCCGATCCATCTGACAGGTTGAAACCCATCGTCTTCTCAGTTGTGGCGCTCGGCCGCAGAAGAAACGCACTGCCCTCCATCTGGACTTCGGAGCGTGGGCGTGACGGAAAGTCTGCGGTCAGAAGGCGAGAACGCCAGTAAAAGAGTCTGCCCAGCTGATGAAGTGAACGTCCGGCGTCTAACAAGCTTCCGGCGCCAGTTTCCGCGAAAAACTATCTCCTATATACAACTACTGGGGCAGTAAACATGGGGCTGGCGGTCTAGGGCAAGTGATGAAAATGGAACTCATTTAATCTCTGACTCCCTGACTGAATGATGATAGCGATGTGGTGACTGTTTCGTGTTCCGAGCACTTATGCAAAGACGTTTCTTTGGAAAACAGTAAAGCTTTTAGCTGGGCGCTATTAGCGAGACGTACCCAGCGCGCGTGCATTCTTTAGCTGTGGCGTGCTAATGGTTCGAAAACATCCTTTCGATTAAGAATGGAAACACACGTACATACATATGCTCGGAGACACCCTAGTCATCCTCTTCAGAAAACAATGTTCTATGTGATGTCTGCCAAGGACATTAGGTTACACACTGTCTACACCAGCAACGAAAGCTGTTTGCCACTGAAGTGGTTGTTCACAATCACAGCTGCGCCGAAAGGCACAACCCCCAGTGATGAATGGCGTCAGCGACGAAGATTGGCGGGATGCGCTGAAGCAAACCGTTTAAAAGTATATAAATGGCGAGACCACGTGCGAATTCCAAGATAAGCGAATAAGGAAGCGACGTCGCCCGATAATTCACTCATTAGACTATGCTTCTGTGGTGTCGCTCTCGTGATGCTATTGATGTTCAGCTTATAGTCCCTCGTGGGCCGATCAGCCGCTACTCATTAACAAGCTTAGAGTAACAAGCTGTTTTAAAAAAGTTGAGTTGTTTTATTAATACAGAGTGGTTTGTGAGTGTTTTAAAGTGGAAGAGTAAAAGAGTGGATACTTTTGTAAAGTGTTTCGAAGCCTTTCCGACATGACGCGCGCTCGCCCGGAGTCCACTATTCATGCGCTACTTCTGACACGCTCCTTTCTGAGGGGTTCTTGCAGGGCAACATTGGCATGGCCCGGGATTAATTTTTTGAGCAAGGCACACGCGTTTCTGAGCGGTTGTTGCAAGGCAACATTGGGATCGCCCGGGATTAATTTCTTTAGCAGACAAAGTTGTTCGTACGACAAGAGTTAAAAAAACAAAAGTATTTCTTTAGGAATGACCGCTCAACAACTGTCTCAACGTAAGCTTTCAAACGGTCGAACGAATGCCGCTCTACAACGTACGCCGAGCGAGTTAGGGACGATTTGCTGTTTGAACCTTTGAGTTACTGTAGCTCGCGAAATTCAAACTTTTGAATCTCGACTTCTCTTAAAGGAATGATCAGTGTGCCGAAAGCTGTTCAACGTGCTCAAGATCGTCTCTCTACGATGGAAGATGAGCGAGTTAGAGAAGTTTTGCGTTTTGAACCGTTGGGTTACTGCAGCTCGCGATATTCAAGCTTTTGAGTTTCGACCAATCCAAGAACAAATGATCAGTGAGTCGAGACCTATCCAACAAACTCAAGATCGTCTCTCTACGACGCACGCTGAGCGAGGTAGAGCGATTTCTGTGTTAAAAACGCGAGAATGTCGTTTTTCGTGTTGCGTGTTTGCGTAATTTAGAAAATGTTTTATGCCAAACGAAAGACCGCGTCGAGACCTTTTAGTAGACCTATCGCACGCCGCACTACGACGTAAGACGAGCGAGTTAGAGTCGCTTTGCTGTTTCAACCGTTGAGTTACTGTAGCTCGCGAAATTCAAACTTTTGAATCTCGACTTCTCTTAACGGAATGATCAGTGTGCCGAAACCTATTCAACGACCTCAAGATCGCCTCTTTACGACGGAAGACGAGCGAGTTAGAGAAGTTTTGCGTTTTGAACCTTTGGGTTACTGTAGCGCGCGAAATTCAAACTTTTGGGTTTCGACCAATAGAAGAACAAATGATCAGTGAGTCGAGAGCTATCCAACCAACTTAACACCGTCTCTCTACGACGCACGCTGAGTGAGCTAGAGCGATTTCGGTGTCAAAAACGCAAGAATGTCGCTTTTCGTGTTGCGTGTTGGCGTAATTAAGAAAATTTTTAATGCCAAACGATAGAGCACGTCGAGACCTTTTAGTTGACCAACCGCGCGCCGCTCTACGACTTACGACGAGCGAGTTACAGCCGTTTTCCGTTTTGACCTTCGGGTTACTGTAGCGCGCGCAATTCAAACTTTTGAATTTCGAAGTCTCTTAGCGACATTACCAGTGAGTCGAGAGCTTTCCGTAGAGCCCAAGATCTCCTTCCTACAACTTACCGACGCCGAGATCTGAGAGCGTAACGAACGGACGCACGCACGGACGCACGGACGCACGCACGGACGATAAGCTCTCGTAGGGGTTCGCCCGGCTGAGGCCGGGCGAAAAAACTGGGTACTCGATGATGGTTGATTGGCATTGCATAATGTGTTGTGCATTTGAGGAGTATATTCAATAGTGCGTCAGAATAGAAACTTGAGCATTTCTTCGGGGAGTTTCGCCGCAGTTACCTCGAGTTTGCAAAGGTAGTTTGTGCCATCCTTGGGCAATTGTTGCCTATGAGATTTGTATTGGTGGGTACTGATCCATAAATGGATCAGGAATGTTCGCCGCAGGTTCACTTTGGAATTAAGAGGGTCTGAATGGGACGACGCCCTTTTCTTTTGGGTCACAAATGCGGGCGGTTACGACACCGTTGCTGTAGATTGCAGAACAGCACAGTAATTGCCGCGTTTCGTGTTCGATAGAGTAGGTGGCAAAACATACGTTGCACGACACATTCATGGAAAAATATTGCTTAGCTATAGCCATTTGAAAATGCCGAAATCTGCCATATTTTACAAAACCCTAGAAAATATCCGTAATTTCTTGAATTCTAAACTCTGAAACTGTTTTATTATTACTTGACATACTACGCCCGATTCATCCAAGCAAAGATATTTTGAAATTTAAGTTTGAAATTATCGAAATTTGGCAATTTTGAGAAAAACCTTGGAAATATCCCTAAATTCGTTAATTATAAAATATAGAACTATTTGCTAAATAGTTGGCAGACCATGCCGGACACAACCATGCAAAGACATTCTGAAATTTAAGCTATTTGAAATTGTCTAAATCTGGGAATTTTAACAATACCCTTGAAAATATACGTAAATTCGTTAATTATAAAATCCGAAACTGTTTGTTAAATACATGGCAGACTATGCTCGATACTTCCGTGCAAAGAAACTTTGAAAATTTATGCCGTTTGAAATTGTTGAAATTTGGGGATTATGACAAAACCCTTAAAAATATCCTAAATTTCATTAATTATAATCTCTGAAACTATTTGCTAAATACTTGGCAGACTATGCTCGACACATCCGTGCAAAGAAGTTTTGAAATTTAAGCTGTTTAAAATTGCCGAAATTTGGAAATTTTGAAAATACCCTTGAAAATATCCCTAATTTCGTTAATTATAAAATCTGAAACTATTTGTTAAATTCTTGGCAGACTATGCTCCATACATTCGCGCAAAGAAATTATGAAATTTAAGCTTTTTGAAATTGTCGAAATTTTGAATTTTTGACAATACCCTTAAAAATATCCCTAATTTCGTTGATTATAAAATCTGAAACTATTTGATAAATACTTGGTAGACTATGCTCGACACATCCGTGAAAAGAAATTTTGAAATTTAAGCTGTTTGAAATTGTCGAAATTTGGGGATTTTAACAAAATCCTTAAAAATATCCTAAATTTCGTTAATTATAATTGCTGAAACTATTTGCTAAATACTTGGCAGACTATGCTCGATACATCGGATCAAAGAAGTTTTTAAATATAGGCTGTTTGAATTGTTGGAAATTTAGGAATTTTGACAAAAACCTCGAAAATATCCCTAATTTGGTGAATTCCAAAATCCGAAACTGTGTCACAAAATCATCACGTCTTGTGCACTTTCCATTTCAGCAAAAACTTTGCCGATACGACTTGTAAATAAAAGTGTCATTTTTGACATTTTCGTATTTTAATTGTAAATATCTCGAAATAGGGAAATTAGCAACAGAAACGGACAACGGCACGTTACTCAGCGCATTCGACTCCATTGGGTGGCACTAACCGTCATGTCTAGTTTTGTGACACAGACAGACAGACAGACAGACGAACGGACAATAGCGTCCGTATATATACTCGCCGCGCTGGGGCGCGGCGAAAAAACACAATGCTGAGCAGCGTTGATGAGCAATTTAGAGAGGAAGCTTCCTGGATCGTCAAAATGTAAACAAACATTTAATGTTGTCTATAACGGTCTTCCGCCTGTATGATTGGCAATTTGTGCTACAATGAACGCTCATGCTGGAAAGCAACGGAAAAGCAACGCGTAACAGTGTTTTGTGATTCGTGGATAATACTGCGTCCCCGAGAAGACGCCAGATTTACACGACATGTCCATTCAATTCACTCAGCCTTTGGCCATCTTTCATTCATGCGCGCCGCCGGTCTACGTGGTTGGGTTGGCAGCAGCGTCGTGCGCAGTTGCTGTGACTTGCGGCGGCGCGACAATCGTCAATAGTCGAGGCGCTCTTCAGAAGCAGCGCCGAATGACGCACGCCGAAACAGTACCTTGTGCGTGCGCGGATCGCGATCGTCGGATGCATGCGCACACGCGACAACAATGGCAATGAGAAAACAACAACAACAACAACATCAACGACGATTTCTTGTGTTTATAAAAGGCAAAACGAGACGAGAGAGGATTCGGAGCCTCAGTCTGAGAATTGCCCGTTGGCAGATGTTTTCACTGGACTTTGGCACTTTGAATTGTGCATCCGACCACCATTCGAGTTTCTATTTCTATCCTATCATCGTAGCTCTACAACATGTTTCCAACACAGTCTGTTCAGCAAGTTCTGTGACGATGTGTGGCGGTTAACGAAGTTGCTACAGTATTCGCCGCTGGGCTGACTTTAGTTAGTTAGTTAGTTCGTCTTAGTCGCGTGGACGCAACTTCCCACAAGGGTAGATGCCACGATGTGCTGCGGTTACTGTAGTTGTCGGGTATTTGCTCGTTGAAGTATTCCGTTCGTTCTTTGAATTATCTCAGCAGGTAGCTACGTTTCCCCTTCTTGCGGTTGTCCCCTTGATCACTTCTAGATTTTTTCGCCCGGCCTCAGCCGGGCGAACCCCTACGAGAGCTTATCGTTCGTTCGTGCGTCCGTCCGTTCGTTCGTTCGTTCGTTACGCTCTCAGATCTCGGCGTTGGTAAGTCGTAGGAAGGTGATCTTGGACTTTATGGATAGGTCTCGACTCACTGAGAATTGCGCTAAGAGGTTTCGAAATTCAAAAGTTTGAATTACGCGCGCTACAGTAACCCAAAGGTTCAAACTGAAAACGGCTCTAACTCGCTCGTCTTACGTCGTAGAGCGGCGCGCGATAGGTCAACTAAAAGGTCTCGACGTGCGCTTTCGCTTGGCATAAAAAAGTTTCTTAATTACGCAAACACGCACCACGAAAAGCGGCATTCTCGCGTTTTTAACGCAGCAATCGCTCTAACTCGTTCAGCGTGCGTCGTAGGGAGATGATCTTGGGTTGGTTGGATAGCTCTCGACTCACTGATCATTTGTTCTTCTATTGGTCGAAACTCAAAAGTTTGAATTTCGGGAGCTACAGTAACCCAAAGGTTTAAAACGCGAAACTTATCTAACTCGCTCGTCTTTCGTCATAGAGAGACGATCTTGAGTTCGCTGAATAGGTTTCGGCACACTGATAATTTCGTTAAGAGAAGTCGAAATTCAAAAGTTTGAATTGCGCGCGCTACAGTAACCTGAAGGTCCAAAACGCAAAACGGCTCTAACACGCTCGTCTTACGTCATAGAACGGCGTGAGATAGGTCAACTAAAAGGTCTCGACGTGCTCTTTCAATTGACGTAAAAAAATTTGTTAATTGCGCAAACACGCACCACGAAAAGCGACATTCTCGCGTTTTTAGCATAGAAATCGCTCTAACTCGCTCAGCGTGCGTCGTAGAGAGACGATCTTGAGTTGCTGGATAGCTCCTGACTCACTGATCACTTCTTCTTCTATTGGTCGAAGCTCAAAAGTTTAAATGTCGCGAGCTACAGTAACCCAAAAGTTCAGAACGCAGAACTTCTCTAACTCGCTCGTCTTCCGTCGTAGAGAGACGATCTTGAGTTTGTTGAATAGGTTTCGTCACACTAATCATTCCGTTAAGAGAAGTCGAGATTCGAAAGTTTGAATTTGGCGAGCTACAGTAACTCAAAGGTTCAAACAGCAAATCGGCCCTAACTCGCTCGTCTTACGTTGTAGAGCGGCATTCGTTCGACCGTTTGAAAGCTTACGTTGAGGCAGTTGTTGAACGGTCATTCCCAAATAAATACGTTTGTTTTTTTAAACCCTTGTCTTACGAACAACTTTGTCTGCTAAAAAAATTAATCCCGGGCGATCCCAATGTTGCCCTGCAACAACCGCTGAGAAATGCGTGTGTCTTGCTCAAAAAAAACTAATCCCGGGCGATCCCAATGTTGCCCTGCAAGAACCCCTCAGAAAGGAGCGTGTCAGAAGTAGCGCATGAATAGAGGACTCCGGGCGGGCGCGCGTCATATCGGAAAGGCTTCGAAATACTTTACAAAAGTATCCACTCTTTTACTCTTCCACTTTAAAATACTCACAAACCACTCTGTATTAATAAAACAACTCAACTTTTTTAAAACAGCTTGTTCCCAGGCGCCCCGAAACCTGTCCTTATGCAAGCATCCTTTGTCGCGGTCTCCCTCTTATCTACCCTGCAAAGATAGGCGGCGATCGACGATCGATCGATTCAACGTCGATTCTTTCATCTGACTTTTTACTCCGCCTTCATTTTGATTCCCTCTGACCTTAAACAGAGGGCAGTTTAAAAGGGCAAAGCGGGCCGGAAGGTCCGGCGTCAAATCGTCTACTCGTTGCTAGTGCCCTACTGTACCTGCTGTATGCAAATTGCAAAGGTGCCAGGTACACACCCATGCAACTATGACAAGGCGTGCTTCGTGTTCCAAGTGCGCGTTCCTGGAAATCAGATTAAAAGTCTTTCACAATCCTACCCACCACACAATTCCGTTTGAAGTCGTAATAAGGACCAAATTCGTCCGTAGGAAGTGTCAGAATAGGGCTCAGTGCTCTGTGGCGCTTCGACAGCCGGCTGTGCCTTGAAAGTTTGGCGACCTGCACCCCTGACGTACGGTAGTGCAGTACGGTATGCAGAGTGGAGTTGGTTCCCACAAGTACTGTAGCTATATTTGACTTGATAATCGGTCTGCGGTGTCTGTCGCTCGATAATCACCTTGTTGACTAACTCGTCAATGAAACTTCCAATTGTCCAGGGGGACAATGCCGCCGCTATCGTTGTCCCGACGTCGACTTATCAATCAAAAGCCTTTGTCCGGCGCTGTGCCGCGTCCATTGTTACCAGATGATCGACTCGCCGGCAGGGTTTGGGGATGGGAGGGGCCTATTGCACTATTGGAGCTGCGCATGTCTGTTCGAGCCGTTTGTTCACAAAACCCCCATTGAAACATTGACTTCGGACTGGCAAATTCGGTCGCACAACAGAACAGACTTGCTTCGTTTTGTAGACGGGCACACAGGGCTGGAAATACATAGAAGCCAATTCTGCTTAACCTTTAGTACAAATCTTGCAATGTTGCAGAGTTTACGTTTCAATGGAGGGTCCTTGAGTTGCCGTTTCAGTACGTACCTACGGAAACTGACTTCAAAATAGTGCACCTGTGTGTGTCGAAATGTCTAAAGCAAAGTATCCATTTTGAAATTCTAGCTTGAGTGACTGAAAGAGCAATTTGTGAGTGACTGAGCTCGTCTTGCCTGAGCTTCGATGGTTACTATGTACGTATGTGTTTTATGCGAAGGAACGTAGCAGCTCGGTTTCATTGAACGACATTCAGCAGTGTACTGTAGGACTCTGACAACGTACCTCTGATAGAACCGCTCTGCTACCTGTAGGTACCTATCGCGATTTCACTGGAGAACCCAACAGTATACTCCGCTCGATAATAACTTGTTGACGGCTCGTCAGTGAAACTTCCTATTGTCCAGCCAGCGGGCAATGTCGGCGCTACTCTATGCTATGATAATCGACTCGTCAATCAAAACCCTTTGTCCAGTGCCATGCCGCTTCCATTGTTACCAGATGGTTGTCCTGTCGACATAATTGCAAGAGGGGGTGGGGGAGCGAACTAACTGGAGTTGTTGCTGCCGCCGCTCGATCGCAAAATCCATTCAGCGATTCCCTTCATATCGAGCGAGCAGCAGATGTCTGACAGACTCTCTTCGTCACACAGAGCTGGAAGTAGAAATCAATTCAGTTTGATAAGGTTTAGTAGCTTCTTCAAACCTTGGAAACGCTAGCGCGGGCGCGACAGCCGCTTCAGCCTGATCGATCGAGGAGGGTACGCTTCTGGGCAAATGTCATGGTTCACCGCTTCCGGTTTCTATTTCAGGAATCCGAAAGAGACCCGGAGCAAGCGCGAACAACGAAATGCGAACTCTTCCACGGGCGTCGACGGCGTTGGCGCTGCAGTTGCTGTTGCTGACCTACTGGGTCGAGGGCGGCCTGGGCGCCACCATGGCCGAGACCTTCGCCAATCCAACGGAAGGTCCCGTCAACATCGACGGCTGCCAGTTCACCCTCAAGGTGGGCTGACGGACCGCTCTCAATTCCACATTGTCGCTTGTGCACGTGTGCCTATGTTCTGAAAGGGCTTTTGCAACCGCAGGTGGAGGCGACCTGCCACTTCGCCTTGCGTCCAGAGAGGTCGAATGATGACGACAAGTGCAACTTCTATCAACAGGGATATCCTTTCCTGCTGCGGCATGAGATGGTGAGAAGCACGCAGTGTACGTACCTATGTACCTGTTTTGTACCTTTCACTTCTTCTGCTAAAAATCTGTTTTGTAATGAACGTTGCTTGTAATGAAAGTTGCTGCATGCTTATTACACTATGCCAAGTTCCACGCCAGTGCGTCATGTTAGGCTCAAGGAATTCACACGCAAACCTACAAGTTTTGCACAAATCCTATTTGCAAAACTTTTAAGTCCGTGAACGTGCCCGTCTACAAAAGCCCTGAGAAGGAGTGGTCGAACGAACCAACGACTGAAATGACGCCCATGAGAAAGAAAAGGAGTACTACTACACAACTGGTTAGTCCGTAGAAACAATGAGTAAGAGAAGAGACAATTTCATAGAGACAAAAGGAGGCAGGCCAGAAAATAGTAGAGACGTTTTTTGGTGCAATCGCTTAACTGAAATTGAAACTGAATCAAAGCTAGCGCGGACGCTATAACTGAAACTGAAACAGAAACACACAGTTTAGTTTCAGTTACGTAAGCGCGAGATTTTATAAAACCTTAACGTTTTATAATCAAACGCTGACCAAATTTGTTCTTGTCATCATCGTATCATTCGTGTAAACCACTAAAGAAACTAACGAAATGTCAAAATTTATCTTGAATCCACCAAGTATCAGCACTCAAGCATAAGACCTAAACAATTAATGACAGGATTCTAGACCTTCAATAACTGAAACTCAGTCTAACGCTGCCAAGTTTCACTTTTCAGAATGCTTTCAGACGTGAGTTATTTGCTGTCAAAGATTAGTTGTTGCGCGCGCGTGAATAACGTAGAGTCAATAAAATACGCCACAACTGCCAGAGGGGAGAGTTGATTCGCCAGACCAATTGCGTTGACATGCCAATTGAACGGAGGGCCTCGTCCAAAAACGTTTTTGCAATGTATTACACACGTGCCGCAGAGAGGAATAACAACCACTCGTATCTTACCACAACATATTATGCAGGTCGACTGCCAAGGGTCGATGGGCCTGAAGATGGCGAGCTCCGTAAGCTGGCAGTTCACCGAATGGTCTCTGCAGCTGTTCAACAATGGGACAAAGCGCACGGCCACGGGCGAAGTGGGCCAGATGAAAGTCCTTGACATTCTCCAGGTCCTACAAGTCTTCAAATGTGTGCAAGCCATCACCGGAGAGGTCCGACCACTTTGCAGATTGTTGGCGGCGTGCGTTGTTGCAGACATTGCACTGAAGAGATGCGCTGAAATGCAGAAACATATTTGAATAGCTAAGTGACAGTGCCAACTGGAAGACGCTGCATGTAACCCATCCGCTTGCAATTCTCGCCGATTGGTTCAAACAAGCTTTGTCTAAAAACTGTGGCACCACGTTGGCATCAGTGTAAACTTGAGAGCGTGTGCGCGATAATGTGCACTGGATAGTGAAGTGCCGCTAGACATTTAGTCGACAATTTGGTGGGGTATCGCCGCAATTGGTCTTGGATTTGTTCGTGGTACCTGATCCACATATGGATCAGAAGATTCGCCGCAGGCACACTTTGCGCTTATAATTGTGGCAACTGATCCATAAATGGATCAGAAAAATTCGCCGCAGGCACACAGTGCAATAAAAGTGTCTCAATGAGACGACGCCCTATTGAAATGGGTATAAATGGGACGACGCCCTATTGAAAAGGGTATAAATGGGACGACGCCCTCGATGCTTCCACACAAAGTATGTTGAAGTCTAATAAGCTGCTTGAAATTGTCGAAATTTAGAAATTCTGACAAAAACCTAAAAAATATACCTAAATTGTTTAATTATAAAATCTAGAACTATTTGCTAAATACTTGGCAGACTACGCCCGACACAACTATGCAAAGACATTTTTAAATTTAAGCTATTTGGAATTGTCGAAATTTAAGGATCTTAACAAAAATATCCCAAATTTCGTTAATTATAAAATCAGAAACTATTTGTTAAATACTTGACAGACTATGCCCAATGCGTCAACGCAAAGACATTGTGAAATTTAAGCTGTTTGAAATTGTCATAATTTGGGAATATTGACAAAAACCTTGAAAATATCCCAAAATTCGCTAATTATAAAACTTAGAACGAGTTGCTAAATACTTGGCAGCCTATGCCCGACACAACCATGTAAAGAAATTATAAAATTTAAGCTGTTTGAAATTGTCGAAAACTTGGGAATTTTGACAATACCCTTGAAAATATCCCTACTATCGTTAATTATAAAATCTGAAACTATTCGATAAATACTTGGCAGACTATGCTCGACACATCCGTGAAAAGAAAATTTGAAATTTAAGCTGTTTGAAATTGTCGAAATTTGTGGATTTTAACAAAATCCTTAAAAATATCCTAAATTTCGTTAATTATATTCGCTGAAACTATTTGCTAAATACTTGGCAGACTATGCTCGATACATCTGTGCAAAGAAGTTTTGAAATTTAAGCTGTTTGAATTTGTCAAAATTTGGGAATTTTGACAAAAACCTTAAAAATATCCCTAATTTTGTTAATTATAAAATCTAAAACTATTTGATAAATACTTGGCAGACTATGGTCGACACATCCGGGAAAAGAAATTTTGAAATTTAAGCTGTTTGAAATTGTCTAAATTTGTGGATTTTAACAAAATCCTTAAAAATATCCTAAATTTCGTTAATTATATTCGCTGAAACTATTTGCTAAATGCTTGGCAGACTATGCTCGATACATCCGTGCAAAGAAATTTTGAAATTTAAGCTGTTTGAATTTGTCGAAATTTGGGAATTTTGACAAAAACCTTAAAAATATCCCTAATTTCGTGAATTCCAAAATCCGAAACTATGTTACAAATTCATCGCGTCATATGCCCTTTCCATTTCAGCAAAAACTTTCTCGATACGACCTGTAAATAAAAGTGTCATTTTTGACATTTTCATATTTTAATTGCAAATATCTCGAAATAGCGAAATTAGCAACAGAAACGGACAACGGCACGTTACTCAGCGCATTCGACTCCATCGGATGGCACTAACCGTCGTGTCTAGTTGTTCCGGACCCACACACACACACACAGACACACACACAAACGGACAATAGCGTCCGTACATATTATGTCACACCCAAAATGCGCAACCACCCAGAAGGTGCCATATGGCGCCTTCTGGGTGGTGACTACCCAAACTGCGCAATATGGCGCATTCTGGGTGGCTACTACCCAGACTACGCAATAGTTGATGGTTTCTTGCTTTTGTGTGTAAATATTTGACACAGTTGGCAGATTCCTTCCAGTTCAGGCTATGCTTAGGCTCGCCCTGCGCCCACAGTGCACAAGAGTCAGTCGGCGTCGCAGTCTGGCGGGTCGAAGCTTAGGCTTAACGCGACCGGTGACCGACTTCGGGGCGCGCGGAGCGCGCCCTGAAGTTGGTGGTCGCGCTAAGCCTCAGTTTTCGACCCGCCAGGCGCGACGCCGGCCGAGTTTTAGTGCAAACAGTGGGTGGAATAAACACTCCTCCATCTACTTTACCGCCTGCTCAGGCCGGCTGTGCCCCTTCCCTGCCAAAGCGCCTGCGACGCATGCCTATTGCGCATTCTGGGTGGCGGCCACCCAAACTCCGCCATATGGTGGATTCTACGTAACGACCACCCAGACTGCGCAATATTGCGCATTCTGGGTGGATTGCGCAAAGTGGGTGTAACATATATACTCGCCGCCCTGCGGGGCGGCGAAAATAGCATCACTAGCACACGATGGGCGCAGCGGTGATCTTTCGCAAGACGGTCAATGCTTATTCCGTCGTGCAGTGGTCATCCTATGGTTGGCAACGATTGGCCGTATTGACGGCGATTGCCGTAACTAGCAGTGACATGGCCATCAACCGATACGATGCTCTGGCAGACTCTGTGCGAACCAGAAGTTCCACGACATCAAACAAGTACCGGGTTTTTCCGTATAGAAGTCCCTCTCCATGATGACCTAGAGGCGCCGATGTGGCCGAGGAAGAGGGGACTTCTATACGGAAGAATCCGGTGGTTTGAAAGAGGGGGGGGGGGGGGCGTAGAGAACGACCGGGTTTTTCCGTATAGAAGTCCCTCTCCATGATGACCTAGAGGCGCCGATGTGGCCGAGGAAGAGGGGACTTCTATACGGAAGAATCCGGTGGTTTGAAAGAGGGGGGGGGGCGTAGAGAACGACCGGGTTTTTTCGCCGCGCCTCAGCGCGGCGAGGTGTATATATACGGATGACAATGTGTGTGTGTGTGTGTGTGTGTCTGTCTGTCTGTCTGTGTTTCCGTCGCACCGAAGTAAAGTCAGTGACATATGTGGTCAAGTAGAGTCGATGTCGCTGAGTACGGATCCGATGTCCGTTTCTGTTGCTAATTTCGCATTTTCGAGATATTCACAATTAAAATTCGAAAATGTCGAAAATCGACTTTTTCGTCTGATGCGCTAGCCGCGAAAATTCTTCAGAAATGGAAGGAGCATGGACCGCGGATAATTTGTAACGCAAAAGAAATTTTTTGCAAATGTGGAATTTAATAGAAATACGCGATTATTTGTCAAAATTGCATAAATTGACTAAAATGCAACGTCATTTATTGACGCATGTAAATGCAGAAATGGAAAGGTCGTATGCCAATAAGAATTTGTGACATAGTTTTGCAGTTTTCAAAAATTGCAATTTTGAGATATTTTCAATCAAAATATAAAAATGTCGAAAATCGACTTTTTCACCTGATGATATAACGGCGAAATTTCTTCAGAAATGGAAAGAGTACAGACTGCGGATAATTTGTAACGCAAGAGAAATTTTTTGCAAATATGGAATTTAATAGAAATACGTGATTATTTTTCAAAATTCCGTAAATCAACAAAATAGGACGTCGTTTTTTTGACGAGTTTGAACGCAGAAATGGTAAGGTCGTATGCCAATAAGAATTTGTGACATAGTTTTACAGTTTTAATAAATTCCAACTTCGAGATATTTAGAATTAAAATTCAAAAAATGTCAAAATCCAGATTTTCGTCTGATGGCCAGAACAGCTGTTTATTGATGAATGTGCCTCGGAAACAGAAATGCGTACGCTGAACACAGGAATTCGCTCGCACCAAACTTTTGGCAAGTTTTTTTGTTGGATGTGAAGTTTTCACACAGGTAGGAAACATCAGATAAACGGCGTCGTATCATGCCGATAACATATAGCGACAGGTCAGCTGTACAGACAACCGTATCGTGGGGATAGCTGCACTTGGCATTAAGGTACACATTCTCAAGACACTTTCTCCAGATGCGGCTAACGATGTGTACAAAGTTCACTATACTGTTCACCAAAATTTGACAGACGCAAAGTATAGGTTGAACTTTTTACACACACAGCTTGTTCCGTATAGAAGTCCCTCTCCATGATGACCTAGAGGCGCCGATGTGGCCGAGGAAGAGGGGACTTCTATACGGAAGAATCCGGTACCATGTTTGGCCGTCTTCTCCACCTTTTCAGATGGGCCAGGCCATCACTTTGAACAGACTCTACGGCCTAACCGGCTTTCACATGACCTATCTGAGCAACGTGAAGATCAACTCGGGCCGCGACGCGATCACCCCCCTGGACAATGTCATCTGGGTGGGACTGGGCTCCTCCGCCACACTCGGCTGGTCCCCCATGCGCACCTGCGGCTACGAGATACTTGCCAAGGAGATGGCCAAGAGTACGGCCTTGTAATGCGACTACTGTAAGACACAGCTAGGTACACTACAGTTGTTCGTGAATGAAGCAATGCTTTGTGTGCGACAGGTGGAGTGCGCTCCAATTTGAACTGTCGCGACCGGACGCAGGGCGTAGCCATAGCCGTCACCTGCAAGGACATGGACATGCTGGGCCAGATCCAGAAAGTCCTCCACATCAACATGCCGGGACTCAACTTCCTTCGGGGAATGTCCTTTGGCCTGCTCATCTCCACCATGGCCGTGCCCAGGTGAGCTTGCTCTGATGCAAAGTTCAAGACAACTGTAGCGCAGCATGTTGTATTACAGTGTTTTCAAAATTGGAGCTCACAGTTGACCTGTATACCGTAAATCCTCCAATAAGCGCCCTGGGCGCTTATTTTTTCGCCGCGCCTCAGCGCGGCGAGGTGTATATGTCACAGGCCATGGCCGTCTTCAGGCCATCGCCGTCTAGACGGCTTTGGCCTGGTCGATCAGGCCGCGGCCGTCTTTTCGAGCAGAAGACGGCCGTGGCCTGATGCGTCAGGCCACCGCCGTCTAGACGGCCACGGCCTGCTGCGCCAGGCCATGGCCGTCTTTTCCTTTCTCTGTTAGTTTCCGACATAGTGTATTCCTTCCAGTTTAGGCTATGCTTAGGCTCGCCCTGCGCCCACAATGCACAAGAGTCAGTCGGCGTCGCAGTCTGGCGGGTCGAATCTTAGGCTTAACGCGACCGGTGACCGACTTCAGGGCGCGCGGAGCGCGCCCTGAAGTTGGTGGTCGCGCTAAGCCTCAGTTGAGACCCGCCAGGCGCGACGCCGGCCGAGTTTTAGTGCAAACTGCAAGTGGAATAAACACTCCTCCATCTACTTCACCTCCTGCTTAGGCCTGCTGTGCCCCTTCCCTGCAAGCGCTTGCAACAGCTGACACTTAAAGACGGCTACGGCCTGGTCCATCAGGCCATGGCCGTCTTTTCGAGCGGAAGACGGCTATGGCCTGACGCATCAGGCCAACGCCGTCTAGACGGCCACGGCCTGATCGACCAGGCCAAAGCCGTCTAGACGGCGATGGCCTGAAGACGGCCATGGCCTGCAACATACATATATAGGTACGGATGACAATGTGTGTGTGTCTGTCTGTCTGTCTGTGTGTGTGTGTTTCCGTCGCACCGAAGTAAAGTCAGTGACATATGTCGTCAAGTAGAGTCGATGTCGCTGAGTACGGATCCGATGTCCGTTTCTGTTGCTAATTTCGCATTTTCGAGATATTCGCAATTAGAATTCGAAAATGTCGAAAATCGACTTTTTCGTCTGATGCGCCAGCCGCGAAATTTCTTCAGAACTGGAAGAAACATGGACCGCTGATAATTTGTAACACAAAGAAACTTTTTTGCAAATGTGGAATTTAATAGAAATACGCAATTATTTGTCAAAATTGCATAAATGACTGAAATACAACGTCATTTATTGACGAATGTGAATGCAGAAAATGGAAAGGTCGTATGCCAATAAGGATTTGTGGCATAGTTTTGCAGTTTTTAAAAATTGCAATTTCAAGATATTTTCAATCAAAGTATAAAAATGTCGAAAATCGACTTTTTCACCTGATGATATAGCGGCAAAATTTCTTCAGAAATGGAAATAGTATAGACTGCGGATAATTTGTAGCGCAAGAGAAATTTTTTGCAAATATGGAATTTAATAGAAATACATGAATATTTTTCAAAATTCCATAAATCAACAAAATAGAACATCGTTTTTTGACGAATTTAAACGCAGAAATGGTAAGGCCGTATGCCAACAAGAATTGGTGACATAGGTTTACAGTTTCAATAAAATCCAATTTTGAGATACTTAGAGTTAATATTTAAAATAAATGTCAAAAGCGATATTTTCGTCTGATGGCCAGAACAGCTGTTTATTGATGAATATGCACTCGGAAACAGAAATGCATACGCAGAACACAGGAATTCGCTCGCACCAAACTTTTGGCAAGTTTTTTTGTTGGATGTGACGTTTTCACACAGGTAGGAAACATCAGATAAATGGCGTCGTATCATGCCGATAACATATAGCGAACGCGGCGATATCACTGAGCTTCAGATCAGCTGTACAGACAACCGTATCGTGGGAATAGCTGCACTTGGCATTAAGGTACACATTCTCAAGACACTTTCTCCAGATGCGGCTAACGATGTGTACAAAGTTCACTATACTGTTCACCAAATTTTGACAGACACAAAGTATAGGTTGAACTTTTTACACACGCAGCTTGTTTCAACCTACCTCTAGGAGAGGCGCTTATTGAAGGGGAGAGGGGGGGGGGCGCTTATTAACTCGACCCCACTGGAGTACCAAAATTTCACCAAAATTCCCCAGTTGTCACATTTTTGCTCACCTCTGCATAGATTTTAGACTGAAACAGTAGATATTTTGATTAGAATACCTGCAATTAGTAGTAGTCATAGGTTCCTACCAGATTGGGTCCGGGGGGGGGGTCAACTGAGGGTCGAGGGGGGGTGGGTCATCCTGAACCGGATTCAGTTTCCGGATGGCCATTTTGAAAAGGTAGGGGGGTCTATTACTGAAGGAAATTTGGCATTTTTTGCTTCAAAAAGCACAGAAAAACGTGTATTTTGCTCATTTAGTACCGCAAATATACACACAAACGCTATTTACTAACTTCAAAGCGGCCGAAATACATATGGAAACAACAAAAAAGCGCCGCAGGCGAAATTTTTTTGGTTTTTTGGGGCTTGAGAGGGAGGGAGGGTCTCTCCTGATCCGGAATTCTGTTCCGGATGGCCAAGTCTGGGGGGAGGGTCATCCGGAACTTCGTCCGGATCGGTCGGAGGTGGGAGGGGGGTAACCCCCCCCCCCCCAAACCCCCCCCAAAGGAACCTATGGTAGTAGTGCTGTCATATGTAGTCCAATCTTGTGCTAGGAATGGTCACAGAGTACATATGGTAGTGCTAGTACTACTGGTACTAACAAAAGGTGGGCGCTTATTGGAGGGGGCGCTTATTCTCTCAACCTTCCTCTAGGAGGGGCGCTTGTTGGAGGGGGGGGGGGGGCGCTTATTCGAAGGGGGGGGGGGGGGCGCTTATTGGAAGATTTACGGTATCTAGCGGATTTTACTGTATAGACAAACGAACGACTACTGAAGCAAAATTTAGGCCATTGAAAGTCGTCATGATAGATAGACCTATGGTGGCTGTGATCAACGATTTAAGTCTGATCTTGCACTCAAATGCAATTGACGAATTCACACAAGAACTTTAAATATCGAGAACTCAAAGCTTCAATGGAAATTAACGAGCAAAGTCACCATCTGTCTCTCAAGGGTCAAAGCTCTGCCGTACTTCACGGGCTCGCAGCCGACGCTGAAGAGTGTCGACCTTCCACCGGGCGTCTCGATGATCGGTTCCTTGGGCAAGCCGAAGGACTGCGGCGGCGACCCCTTCTGCCTCTTCCTCGGCAGTATTCTCAAAGACGGCATGGGATTCACCATCATGGGTGCGCCACATACAGGGTGGGCCAAAAAAAGTGAGACCCCTAACTTTGCGGACGCCGTTCTCAAGCATGACTGCACCGATTGACTTCAAATTTGGTGACAACACACTACAGGGTGTTGTTGATCGTCGGTACAAATTTCAACCAATTCTGTGCATCTCACGCCAAATGGCAGCTACGCGCGCAACACCATGCCGAAAATTGGGTGCGGACGGCGAAGAGGAGGATGGCGGCAAATTCTGAGATCATGGATTCGGGCTGTTCGATGGGGCCGCCACCCTGGTCGACCACTTGCTGCAAGCGGGGGCCGAAACCGGTAGATCGAATTGTCCGTTAACCTCATAACTCTTGCACAATCACATCCTTCAGATGCCACACGCTGGTAATGGGGTGACGGTAGACATCCGTAGACTCCACAGTGTATTCGTTATCTCTCAGATTTTTTAGACAGTGTAATGTTTGATAGTCACACGTTGTCCCACACCGTCTAACGAACTGCATTCCGATCACTATCTTACGGATGACGACTCACATGGCCATCCTCCTCTTCGCCGTCCGCACCCAATTTTCGGCATGGTGTTGCGCGCGTAGCTGCCATTTGGCGTGAGATGCACAGAATTGGTTGAAATTTGTACCGACGATCAACAACACCCTGTAGTGTGTTGTCACCAAATTTGAAGTCAATCGGTGCAGTCATGCTTGAGAACGGCGGCCGCAAAGTTAGGGGTCTCACTTTTTTTGGCCCACCCTGTATTTACTGGATGGCGCGTGTGCTCGCATACGCTGGAATGCTTTGAAAAGCTGTTGATTGCGGCGGTTCGAATTTGCCGATTTGGATGTATCTCGCACGAAATCTCCTCCCAGAGGAATTTTGCTTCAGTTGGTAGACGGCCGCTCGCTGCCTTGGTAGAAGAATAGAGTCGAATTGTCAACATTTGCTTTCACTCTTTCTTTCAGCAACGATCTATCAGAAGCAGATCTCGGTTCTGGCCGCCCTGCCATTGGACGTGCCCATCGGAAGCAAGGGCAAGCTGCGCGACCTCGTCCTGTCGGTGGACACGGGCAAAAGAGCCGTCTCGCTCAAAGTGCGCTTCGAGACGACCGACCCAGACTTGCTGCTCACCGGCGCCGTCACCGTTCCCCCCAGCGGCCTCCAACTGTCCGCCAGCATGTCCGGTCGGTGTCCTAAACAGCTGGAAATTGTTACTGTTGTGATGGATACGGTAGTAGTTTCGCGCTTGTCTTCCAAGCGCGACAGCTTTGCTGGAGGATTAACAGTATACTGTATCAACTACAGGCATATGGGAGAACGCGTTCGGCCTGCCCTTCGTGTCCTTCGGCAACATCTACATGGCGATAGCGATGATCCCAGGCGACCCCGTGCCCACTGCCATGCAGTTAGGCGGCACCCTCATCCTGGGAGTCAAGCCAAAGGGGAGCGAGAAGGACAAGCGGATCGAAGGCCAGGTACTGTAGCCACTCTTCTACTATGTTCCTGCAGTCTTCTCCAGCAGGAAATGTGCATACAGTGTTCATATCATACTCAACCGCTCAAAGGGCTTCTAACGTTTGCTGAAATCCTCATGATATCTCACTCAGGTTTACGTCGGTCTCGACCAAGTGGACAAGGACAACAACTACTTCCACGCAAAGGTCGTGGCCTCTGTCGAGAAAGTGCTCTACGCGTTTGGAGCCGGTGAGTGAAGAGTGCCTACGCTGCTGGCGAGACTCTCTAACACTACACTACCATAGTATGCACATGAAGAATTGTACATATGTTATACAAATCAAAAGAGCACATCTTACTAACTTGCAGGTTCTGTGGACGTGCCCGACATCCTAAAGGACACTGGCATGCCCGACGGATTGGATGTTCGTGTTTCGCACTATTTCGCAACTTGAATTACCGAGCTGAATCCATAGCGCTTGAAGAAACCATGCGCTTCCTTCATTCGCAGGTGCGTCACACGAAGAAGAAAGGCGGCGTGACCTTGATCGAGCTCAACCCTCCAGTGGTCGTCCCCACGGGAACGCGCATTGCCGGCAAGCTGGTATTCCTGGGCCTGGAGGGCCACGTCTACTTCCGTAAGACGGCCAAGCTACTCTACGTGGACATCCAACTGCCTAAGGTCAATCTGGCAGGAGCCGTGACCATACAGGGCGCCTCCTCGGGTGGGTCAAACTGCAACTGGTAAAGAGCTCGAAAAATATTTTGCCTCTTTCACAGAGTCGGCGCAACTCTAACGCATTTGCAGGCGAGAAAGCCAAGACCGGGCCCTACACCAAGATCCTCTACGGTGTCATGAACCCTCTAGAGGCCACCCTGAAGTTCCACAGCTACGTCAACATCCTCGGCTTCTCAAAGTAAGGAGTGCGCGTGTGCTTCGATCAAAGGTCGATACTTACTTACTAACGACGAGGATGCATGTGTAATTGCAGGGAGTCGCATTTGGAGGTGAACACGACCATGATGGCCCTGACCTGCACGGGCTCCTTGTTCGGCGTCTGGGAGGCCATGGTCAAGGCCACGGCCAGCTACGACGCGCGCTCCATTGAGAAGGCCCACTTCAGTGTACACGTCAGGATCGAGCAGGGATTGGATGAGGTACATACAAAGTAGCACTCCATGGCCGTGGCCACTGGCCACAGTAGACGAGCAACAACGATCGCCTATCCACTGTCTTTCTCTCTCAGCTGTCAGACAAGCTGCGCGATCTGCTCAAGTCGAAGGTGGGAGCGGGCAAGAAGGAGATGGAGGACGCCAAGTCGGCCCTGGCCAAGGAGGAGCAAAACTGCCGCAACAAGATGAACATCAACTGCAACAAGTGCAAGGAGGACATCAAGAAGATGTGCAGTCTCAACACGAAGATCTGTGAAGAGGGCTGCAACGTCGCCTTCGGCATCGCCAAAGTGGGCTGCAAAGCCTCCTGCTACGTGCGCAGCTGGCCTTGGGACTCGGGCGCCAGGGGACGCTGCCTCGACAGGTGAGCTGCTTATACATACTAAGGATTGTTACCGTACTCTGGAGCCTATCTGATCGCGAGTTTGAGAAGGGCTGGTGAAACACAAGTGTTGGTTAGTTCCCAACCTTCAGGTGCGACAGCGCTCTCAACTGCAAGGGGAACTGCGAGGACGCGGCGAAACCCTGTGAGAATGGCGCCGAGAAAAGCTGTGGCGCCATGTGCTCTCTTGGCTCAACTATCGGCAAAGGCTTGTGTAAGACCGTCGACGTGGCCAAACACTCGGTGACCGCCGCTCGAGCGACCTACGGGGGCCTGCTCGATTTGACGGCCGCTGCTTTAGGCGTCACCGATCTCGTCGTCGTCGAATACATCGAGTTCAAAACAGTGATGAGGTCCGTAGTGGTGCATCCTTTCTTCTCTCCTTCCCTCTGAGATAGTGAATTTTATTTTGAATTACGATGAGATATCAAGAATACCGACTTCAGCAAAGACGAGCCCGGCGTGGTGTCGGCCAAGTTCCGAGTGAAGGCGCTGGGGCACGGCTTCACCTTCGACAAGTCGATCAACTTGGGCAACCTGGCCAGAGGAGCCGCCAGCGAGGTCGCCGACCTCTTCGAGGAAATTTGGAAGCGCATACTCAGCCCCTTTGGCGGAGGAAAGTCCGTTCCGCCGCTGGACACATCCACCAACTACCCCTGGGAAAGTCTGGACCCCACCGCCGCCTGCGAAGGAGTCAGGGTAGGCGACCATTGAACTTTGTCACAGTTGGTACCTACTCTGGTTTCTGGAGGCTCTGGAGGCCAAATTATACATTTGTGCTGTTCTGGAGGAGTGTAGAAACCACTCTGCATGCAGGTGCAAAAGACCCGTTCGTACGACATGATCTGGAAGGACAGCGGCAGCGGAGCCGACAGAGTAGTATACAGCGGTTAACTACTCTGTCGGCTCCGCTGCCGCTGTCCTTCCAGATCATGTCGTACGAACGGGTCTTTTGCACCTGCATGCAGAGTGGTTTCTACATTCCTCCAGAACAGCACAAATGTATAATTTGGCCTCCAGAGCCTCCAGAAACCAGAGTAGGTACCAACTGTGACAAAGTTCAATGGTCGCCTACCCTGACTCCTTCGCATGCGGCGGTGGGGTCCAGACTTTCCCAGGGGTAGTTGGTGGATGTGTCCAGCGGCGGAACGGACTTTCCTCCGCCAAAGGGGCTGAGTATGCGCTTCCAAATTTCCTCGAAGAGGTCGGCGACCTCGCTGGCGGCTCCTCTGGCCAGGTTGCCGAAGTTGATCGACTTGTCGAAGGTGAAGCCGTGCCCCAGCGCCTTCACTCGGAACTTGGCCGACACCACGCCGGGCTCGTCTTTGCTGAAGTCGGTATTTTCTCTATATCTCATCGTAATTCAAAATAAAATTCATGGTGATCTCAGAGGGAAGGAGAGAAGAAAAGGATGCACCACTACTAACCTCATCACTGTTTTGAACTCTATGTATTCGACGACGACGAGATCGGTGACGCCTAAAGCAGCGGCCGTCAAATCGAGCAGGCCCCGTAGGTCGCTCGAGCGGCGGTCACCCAGCGTTTGGCCACGTCGACGGTCTTACACAAGCCTTTGCCGATAGTTGAGCCAAGAGAGCACATGGCGCCACAGCTTTTTCTCGCGCCATTCTCACAGGGTTTCGCCGCGTCCTCGCAGTTCCCCTTGCAGTTGAGAGCGCTGTCGCACCTGAAGGTTGGGAACGGACCAACATCTGGGTTCCACGAGCCCTTCTCAAACTCGCGATCAGATAGGCTCCAGAGTACGGTAACAATCCTTAGTATGTATAAGCAGCTCACCTGTCGAGGCAGCGTCCCCTGGTGCCCGAGTCCCAAGGCCAGCTGCGCACGTAGCAGGAGGCTTTGCAGCCCACTTTGGCGATGCCGAAGGCGACGTTGCAGCCCTCTTCACAGATCTTCGTGTTGAGACTGCACATCTTCTTGATGTCCTCCTGCCACTTGTTGCAGTTGATCTTCATCTTGTTCCGGCAGGTTTGCTCCTCCTTGGCCAGGGGCCGATTCGGCGTCCTCCATCTCCTTCTTGCCCGCTCCCACCTTCGACTTGAGCAGATCGCGCAGCTTGTCTGACAGCTGAGAGAGAAAGACAGTCGATAGGCGATCGTTGTTGGCTCGTCTACTGTGGCCAGTGGCCACGGCCATGGAGTGCTACTTTGTATGTACCTCATCCAATTCCTGCTCGATCCTGACATGTACACTGAAGTGGGCCTTCTCAATGGAGCGCGCGTCGTAGCTGGCCGTGGCCTTGACCATGGCCTCCCAGACGCCGAACAAGGAGCCCGTGCAGGTCAGGGCCATCATGGTCGTGTTCACCTCCAAATGCGACTCCCTGCAATTACACATGCATCCTCGTCGTTAGTAAGTACAGTATCGACCTTTGATGAGAGCACACGCGCACTCCTTACTTTGAGAAGCCCGAGGATCTCGACGTAGTTGTGGAACTTCAGGGTGGCCTCTAGAGGGTTCATGACACCCGTAGAGGATCTTGGTGTAGGGCCCTGGTCTTGGCTTCTCGCCTGCAAATGCGTTAGAGTTGCGCCGACTCTGTGAAAGAGGCAAAATATTTTTCGAGCTCTTTACCAGTTGCAGTTTGACCTCAACCGAGGAGGCGCCCTGTATGGTCACGGCTCCTGCCAGATTGACCTTAGGCAGTTGGATGTCCACGTAGAGTAGCTTGGCCGTCTTACGGAAGAGACGTGGCCCTCGAGCCCCAGGTATACCAGCTTGCCGGCAATGCGCGTTCCCGTGGGGACGACCACTGGAGGGTTGAGTTCGATCAAGGTCACGCCGCCTTTCTTCTTCGTGTGACGCACCTGCGAATGAAGGAAGCGCATGGTTTCTTCAAGCGCTATGGATTCAGCTCGGTAATTCAATTTGCGAAATAGTGCCAAACACGAACATCCAATCCGTCGGGCATGCCAGTGTCCTTTAGGATGTCGGGCACGTCCACAGAACCTGCAAAGTTAGTAAGATGTCTTCTTTTGATTTGTATAACATATGTACAATTCTTCATGTGCATACTATGGTAGTGTAGTGTTAGAGACTCTCGCCAGCAGCGTAGGCACTCTTCACTCACCGGCTCCAAACGCGTAGAGCACTTTCTCTACAGAGGCCACGACCTTTGCGTGGAAGTAGTTGTTGTCCACTTGGTCGAGACCGACGTAAACCTGAGTGAGATATCATGAGGATTTCAGCAAACGTTAGAAGCCCTTTGAGCGGTTGAGTATGATATGGATATGCAACTACATTTCCTGCTGGAGAAGACTGCAGGAACATAGAGAAGAGTGGCTACAGTACCTGGCCTTCGATCCGCTTGTCCTTCTCGCTCCCTTAGGCTTGACTCCCAGGATGAGGGTGCCGCCTAGCTGCATGGCAGTGGGGATGCGGGGGGTCGCCCGGGATCATCGCTATGGCCATGTAGACGTTGCCGAAGGACACGAAGGGCAGGCCGAACGCGTTCTCCCTATATGCCGTAAGTTGACAGCAGATTCGTTAATCCTCCAGCAAAGCTGTCGCGCTTGGAAGACAAGCGCGAAACTACTACCGTATCCATCAGCACAACAGTAACAACTTCCGAGCTGTTTAGGACACCGACCGGACATGCTGGCGGACAGTTGGAGGCCGCTGGGGGGAACGGTGACGGCGCCGGTGAGCAGCAAGTCTGGGTCGGCTCGTCCTGAAGCGCACTTTGAGCGAGACGGCTCTTTTGCCCGTGTCCACCGACAGGACGAGGTCGCGCAGCTTGCCCTTGCTTCCGATGGGCACGTCCAATGGCAGGGCGGCCAGAACCGAGATCTGCTTCTGATAGATCGTTGCTGAAAGAAAGAGTGAAAGCAAAATGTTGACAATTCGACTCTATTCTTCTACCAAGGCAGCGAGCGGCCGTCTACCAACTGAAGCAAAATTCCTCTGGTAGGAGATTTCGTGCGAGATACATCCAAATCGGCAAATTCGAACCGCCGCAATCAACAGCTTTTCAAAGCATTCCAGCGTATGCGAGCACACGCGCCATCCAGTAAATACAGGGTGGGCCAAAAGTGAGACCCCCAACTTTGCTGCCTTCGTTGAAGGATGAATGGACCGATTGACTTCAAATTTGGTGACAACACACTACAGGGTGTTGTTGATCGTCGGTACAAATTTCAACCAATTCTGTGCATCTCACGCCAAATGGCAGCTATGCGCGCAACACCATGCCGAAAATTGGGTGCGGACGGCGAAGAGGAGGATGGCCATGTGAAGTTGTCATCCTTGAACAGCAGTGATCGGAATGCAGTTCGTTAGACGGTGGAGCGGCTAACTTTTTTTTATCAAACATCAGACTTGTCTAAAAAATCTGAGAGATAACGAATACACTGTGGAGTCTACGGATGTCTACCGTCACCCCATTACCAGCGTGTGGCATCTGAAGGATGTGATCGTGCAAGAGTTATGAGGTTAACGGACAATTCGATCTACCGGTTTCGGCCCCCGCTTGCAGCAAGTGGTCGACCAGGGTGGCGGTCCTCATCCAAACAGCCCGAATCCATGATCTCAAGATTCGCCGCCATCCTCCTCTTCGCCGTCCGCACCCAATTTTCGGCATGGTGTTGCGCGCGTAGCTGCCATTTGGCGTGAGATGCACAGAATTGGTTGAAATTTGTACCGACGATGTCAGGAACACCCTGTAGTGTGTTGTCACCAAATTTGAAGTCAATCGGTGCAGTCATGCTTGAGAACGGCGTCCGCAAAGTTAGGGGTCTCACTTTTTTTGGCCCACCCTGTATGTGGCGCACCCATGATGGTGAATCCCATGCCGTCTTTGAGAATACTGCCGAGGAAGAGGCAGAGGGGGTCGCCGCCGCAGTCCTTCGGCTTGCCCAAGGAGCTCAGCCATTGATAACGCCCGTGGAAGGTCGACACTCTTCAGCGTTGGCTGCGAGCCCGTGAAAGACAGCTTTGACCCTTGAGAGACAGATGGTGACTTTGCTCGTTAATTTCCATTGAAGCTTTGAGTCTCCTCTATTAAAGTTCTTGTGTGAATTCGTCAATTGCATTTGAGTGCAAGATCAGACTTAAATCGTTGATCACAGCCACCATAAGGTTGATCTATCATGACGACTTTCAATGGCCTAAATTTTGCTTCAGTAGTCGTTCGTTTGTCTATACAGAAAATGCGCTAGAGACCGTAAATCCTCCAATAAGCACCCCCCCCCCCCTTTGAATAAGCGCCCCCCCCCCCTCCAACAAGCGCCCCCCTCCTAGAGGAAGGTTGTTGAGAAAACAAGCGCCCCCCTCCAATAAGCGCCCACCTTTTGTAAGTACCAGTAGTGGTAACACTACACTACACTGTACATGCTCTGTGACGATTTCTAACACAGGATCTGGACTACATATGACAGCACTACTACCATAGGTTCCTTTGGGGGGGGGTTTGGGGGGGGGGGGTTACCTCTTTTACCTCCGACCGATCCGGGACGAAGTTCCGGATGACCCTCCCCCCAGACTTGGCCATCCGGAACAGAATTCCGGATCAGGAGAGACCCCCCCCCCCCTTCTCAAGCCCCAAAAAACCAAAATAGTTCGCCTGCGGCGCTTTTTTGTTTGTTTTCCATACGCAGATTCCGGCCGCTTTGAAGTTAGTAATAAGCGTTTTGTGTGTATATTTGCGGTACTAAATGAGCAAAATACACGTTTTTCTGTGCTTTTTGAAGCAAAAAATGCCATTGAAAGTCGTCATGATAGATAGACCTATGGTGGCTGTGATCAACGATTTAAGTCTGATCTTGCACTCCAAATGCAATTGACGAATTCACACAAGAACTTTAATAGATTGAGTAACTTGAAGCTTCAATGGAAATTAACGAGCAAAGTCACCATCTGTCTCTCAAGGGTCAAAGCTCTGCCGTACTTCACGGGCTCGCAGCCGACGCTGAAGAGTGTCGACCTTCCACCGGGCGTCTCGATGATCGGTTCCTCGGGCAAGCCGAAGGACTGCGGCGGCGACCCCTTCTGCCTCTTCCTCGGCAGTATTCTCAAAGACGGCATGGGATTCACCATCATGGGTGCGCCACATACAGGGTGGGCCAAAAAAAAGTGAGACCCCTAACTTTGCGGACGCCGTTCTCAAGCATGACCGCACCTATCTACTTCAAATTTGGTGACAACACACTACAGGGTGTTGTTGATCGGGAAAACAAGTTTCAACCAATTCTGTGCATCTCACGCCTGACAAATGGCAGCTACGCGCGCAACACCATGCCGAAAATTGGGTGTGAACCGCTAAGAGGAGGATGGCGGCAAATTCTGAGATCATGGATTCGGGCTGTTCGATGGGGCCGCCACCCTGGTCGACCACTTGCTGCAAGCGGGGGCCGAAACCGGTAGATCGAATTGTCCGTTAACCTCATAACTCTTGCACAATCACATC
>JASAMZ010007336.1:0-14099 GCA_030248115.1 Linhomoeus sp. GSCO2_2 | reverse complement strand
ATCTTGGGTTGGTTAGATAGCTCTCGACTCACTGATCATTTGTTCTTCTATTGGTCGAAACTCAAAAGTTTGAATATCGCGAGCTACAGTAACCCAAAAGTTCAAAACGCAAACCTTCTCTAACTCGCTCGTCTTCCGTCATAGAGAGACGATCTTGAGTTCATTGAATAGGTTTCGGCACACTGATAGTTCCGTTAAGAGAAGTCGAAATTCAAAAGTTTGAATTGCGCGCGCTACAGTAACCCGAAGGTCCAAAACGCAAAACGGCTCTAACACGCTCGTCTTACGTCGTAGAGCGGCGTGCGATAGGTCAACTAAAAGGTCTCGACGTGCTCTTTCGCTTGGCTTAAAAAATTTTGTTAATTACGCAAATACGCACCGCGAAAAACGACATTCTTGCGTTTTTAGCATAGAAATCGCTCTAACTCGCTCAGCGTGCGTCGTAGAGAGACAGACGGTCTTGAGTTGCTGGATATGTAGCTCTTGACTCACTGATCATTTGTTCTTCTATTGGTCGAAACTCATAGGTTTGAATATCACGATCTACAGTAACCCAAAGGTTCAAACAGCAAATCGGCCCTAACTCGCTCATCTTACGTTGTAGAGCGGCATTCGTTCGACCGTTTGAAAGCTTACATTGAGGCAGTTGTTGAACACTCATTCCTACAGAAATACTTTTGTTTTTTTAAACCCTTGTCTTACGAACAACTTTGTCTGCTCAAAAAATTAATCCCGGGCGATTCCAATGTTGCCCTGCAACAACCGCTCAGAAATGCGTGTGTCTTGCTCAAAAAAATTAATCCCGGGCGATCCCAATGTTGCCCTGCAAGAACCCCTCAGAAAGGAGCGTGTCAGAAATAGCGCATGAATAGTGGATTCCGGGCGGGCGCGCGTCATATCGGAAAGGCTTCGAAATACTTTACAAAAGTATCCACTCTTTTACTCTTCCACTTTAAAACACTCACAAACCACTCTGTATTAATAAAACAACTCAACTTTTTTAAAACAGCTTGTTCTACCGCTGGTCCGACAAATTTATCTTGCGCATGTCAAAATTTTCGGCGTGTTAACTTTGGGCTCGGATTTTGGGCCGATCTCTAGGCGGATGTTGCATATCGGCACGTCGCTACTTTGCCGTTCCTTGACAGATTCCATTAAAATCAATGGCAGTTATAGGATCCACAATAAGGTTTCAATTAATGTCCAACACCAACCGCTAGCTCTTACGGAGCTGCCGCTACACCGTCTCGAAAATGACAGAAATGTCCAACAGCCGGCGACCAACTCAATTCTGCAAGTTTCTAAATAGCGCACGCATTTGACTCAACTTAACGCGAGCTCCGCAAGTGCTACCGATTCGGCTTACAAATCAAATAAAAGCTTGTCATGTGCCCTATAAACCACCGTTGATCTTAATGGAATCGGTTAAGGGGTGGCCAAGTAACGGCTTGCCAAACTGATTCAGTCGTCGAAAATACGGGCCGCAAATTAACACGCCGAAAATTTTGACATACGCAAGATAAATTTGTCGGACCAACGGTAGAAAAATCGCGCAGGTTTTGTCTTTCGACTGTGAAAATTTCAAGCTTGACCGACGACGCTACCGCAAGTTATTAACATTCAAAATGTGGCCGTCTAAAAAAACGCCCTGTACATAATATCAGGCGAGTCGTCCGGGGGACGCACTATACTCCACAAATTTGAACTCCAACGCATAGTGACTCCTCTCCTGTTGTTGCCTCTTGATGCATCGGACTGCAAAACTAATGCCAAATTCGTGACCGGCACCTCGTAAAACCCCAGAATCGACACACAACACCCTCAACATCCTGTGAACGCCCGAAAGCGAAATTTTGCACTTGGGGTACGGTACGGCATGATGCAAATTCGTCACATCTATCTTCAAACATTGTCTAAGCGCTAAACGAATGCCAAATTCGTAATCAGCGCCCCCGAATACCCCGACATCGAGTATAATATCGCGAAAGTCGACCCGACACCCAATATTCAAATAGACGCGGCAGGGTTACTGTAGCTCTGCAAATTTGCCAAAAACACTTTTCTGGACCACATTTTAACGTAGAATCGTTTGAAACCACTTCTGAACCGATTCGGCAACGCGTTCGAGCGCTACAGACGCTGAAACGCGAAAAGCGCAATTTTTAACCCCGGAGTCAAAAAAGTTCCACCAAGATAACTTTTTTGTCTCTCAACCGATTTTCTCCGTTCATAGCTCATTCGATAGAGGATATCTGGGAAGGAGCAACAAAAGCGGTCTCGCCGCTGTAGCTGTGACCTATCGCGCAGAGCAAACCGTCAGAGTCGCAAAATAGCGAAAAATTGCGAATTTTTTAAATTTGGCGCCAAAATGGGTCCCGCAGCGATCCAATTCTTTTTTCCGCGTTCGGCAGATAGTATATACCATCATATGCAACTTTTTCGAGTTCTACCTTGCCCAATCCAACTTTCAGTACTTTGAAAATTTATATTTTTGAATTTCCCGCCAACGGGGTCCCGCAGCGTGACCGCATATGCTGTGCAGGTTGCCCACCCACTAGGCCCACCCAACGCAAAAGACCGTTTGCGAATCGGCCGCTTCACGCGCGAACGATAGACGGGCATAGTTTCTGCGTTTCGCGCACAATCCCTACTAGCCGTTCCTTCCCGTTGCAGAAGAATTCCTGAGTCGTCAATGGCCGCAATGTCCTGTTGCATGATTTGTCCTGTTCAAGGTCTGTCCGTTGCAAGGTCTGTCCTGTTGTGAGCCAACGGCGCTGGTCGCCTCGCACGCGCGCCGCAACGTCCGTCCTGTTCATTGTCAAGGTCTGACCTGTTGCAAGATTTGTCCTGTTGAAGGGTCTGTCCTATTGCAGGGTATGTCCTGTTGCAAGGCCTGTCCTGTTGCAAGGTCTGTCCTGTTGCAAGGTCTCTCCTGTTGCAAGGTCTGTCCTGTTGAAAGATCTGTCCTGTTGAAAGATCTGTCCTGTTGCAGGGTCTGTCCTGTTGCAAGATTTGTCGTGTTGCAAAATCTGTCCTGTTGCAAGATCTGTCCTGTTGCAAAATCTGTCCTATTGCAACATCTGTCCTGTTGCAAGGTCTGTCCTGTTGCACGATCTGTCCTGTTGCAAGGTCTGTCCTGTTGCACGATCTGTCCTGTTGCAAGATGTGTCCTGTTGCAAATCTGTCCTGTTGCAGAAGGTCTGTCCTGTTGCGACATCCTCGCGCGACCATCCTGTTGCCACGTCTGTCCTGTTGCAAGATCTGTACTGTTGCAAGATTTGTCCTGTTGTAAGATCTGTCCTGTTGCAAGATCTGTCCTGTTGCAGGGTCTGTCCTGTTGCAAGATCTGTCCTGTTGCAGGGTCTGTTCTGTTGCAAGATTTGTCCTGTTGCAAGATGTGTCCTGTTGCAAGATTTGTCCTGTTGCAAAATCTGTCCTCTTGCAAGGTCTGTCCTGTTGCAAAATCTATCCTGTTGCAAGGTCTGTCCTGTTGCAAGATCTGTCCTGTTGCGAAATCTGTCCTGTTGCAAGATTTGTCCTGTTGCAAAATCTGTCCTGTTGCAAGGTCTGTCCTGTTGCACGATCTGTCCTGTTGCAAGATGTGTACTGTTGCAAAATCTGTCCTGTTGCAGAAGGTCTGTCCTGTTGCGAGCCAATGGCGCTGGTCGCCTCGCGCGACCATCCTGTTGCAAGATTTGTCCTGTTGCAAAATTTGTCCTGTTGCAAAATCTGTCTGTTGTAAGATCTGTCCTGTTGCAAGATCTGTCCTGTTGCAGGGTCTGTCCTGTTGCAAGATCTGTCCTGCTGCAGGGTCTGTCCTGTTGCAAGATCTGTCCTGTTGCAAGCGAAACAGTCGCTGAAGCGGCTAGAATTGCCTGCGCGAGCATTGTCGTACTGTTCGGCTCTGTTGCAATGTGCACATTGCAAGGTTCTCTGCTGTACCGCGCACTGCCGCACTGCTCGCTTTTGCAAGGCTCTGCTACCGTGCATTGCCGTACTGTTCAGGCAAAGCCTGCGTTGAAGGCAGGCAGCAACAGGCGACGCTGGCCGTGCAGGGATTGATTTTCTGCGGTCGATCAATCGAAGCGGCTCTGTCGAGAGTTATCGCGAGGACAAACAGACAGACAGACTCTATGCCGCTTAGTATATAGGACTAGTGCCTTTAGCCCATAGGTGATACTGTAAAATCTATGGCTCAACACCTATGGAAATGGAGTCATTTGCATCGACCCATGGAAAGCAGCCACTGTTCACAACATGTATTGACCTATGGTTCACAGTCAATGCTCACAACAGCCCATAGGAGATTCAGATAGATCTAACGTCATTTGATACTGTGCCTTTGCCAGTGCCTGCTTTTAGGGTTGCATCAGCTCCCATGCCCCAGAATATACTCAAGTTAACACATGGCTGCTTGCATTTAGCCTATAGGAGATTTCAGATAGATCTAATGTCTTCTGACACTGTGCCCATGCCAGTGCCTGCATTTACCATTGCGACTGCTCCCGTGCCTTTGATTACACTGAACCTTGCATATAGGTGTTTGTGCTTAGGTCATAAGAGGTTTCAGATCGATCAAACATCACTTGACACTGCGCCCCTGCCAGTGCCTGCATTTACCATCGCACCTGTTCCCATGCCCCTGAATACACGTCACAGTCTCACAGAGACAACTCTGCAGTGAATGGTGACATGACAATGCGAAATTTTCACGAAATGACCATCAGACACCCCTGAGTGCTCAGAATGTACTGTGCAGCTGATATTTTCGCGATTTTTGTGGAATTTAGTAATTTGCGAAAGTTTTAAAATAGGAGGGGACAAATCGCAGTCAACGACGGTTCTTTTGATGTATAGATCTCCAGGATCCGTCGCGTGTGTCGCGAGAAAATGGCCGGACAGACAAACAGACAGACAGACAGACCCTATGCCGCTTAGTATATAGGACTAGAGCCTTTAGCCCGTAGGAGATTCTCTATGGTCAATAGCCCATGGGTAATCTGCAGAGCATGAAGGAGATAATGCCATCATCGAATTCAGCCCACCGCAGGACGTTACAGTTACATCCCAAATCATTTGATACTGTGCCCCTGCCTTGCCTGCATTTAGGATCGCACCAGCTCTCATGCCTGTAAATGCACATTAGAAACTTGAGTTTAGTCTGTCCTCACTTGGGTTTAGCCTGCAGGGCATTTCAGATAGGCCTCAAGCCATTCGACCCTGTGCCCCTGCCAGTGCCTGCATTTAGGATTGCATCGGTTCCATACCTGCAAATACACAATAGACGCTTGGATTTAACCGTTAGACAATTGGGTTTAGCCCATAGGACATTTCAGATAGATCTCAAGCCATTCGACCCTGTGCCTCTGCCAGTGCCTTCATTTAGGCTCGCACCAGTTCCCATGCCTGTAAATACACAATAGACACTTGGGTTTAGCCCGTAGGCATTTGGGTTTAGCCCGTTGGAGATTTCAGATGGATCTAAAGACATTTGACATAGATCCAAAGCAGTTTGATGCTGTGCCCCTGCCAGTGCATGCAGTGCCTGCGAATACACTTTGGAGTCTCACAACGACAACTCTGTCATGAATGGTGACACTGCAAAGTGCTTTTGGCGCGAAATCAAACATCAATCGCAGTGTGCGGAGCCTTCTGTGCTCAGAATGTACTGGCGCAGCCGATATTTGCGAAATATTGTGGAATTTAGTCATCGGCCAAAGTCCACAATAGGAGGTGCAAAACTACATGTCACGACGGTCAGTTTAAGCCATAGATCATCGCGGTCCGTCAACTGTAGCTAGAGTTATCGTGTTAACAGACAAACAAACAAACAAACAGACAAACAAACAAACAGACTCTATGCCGCTTAGTATACAGGACTAGTGCCTTTAGCCCGTAGGAGAATCTGCATAGTCAAAAGAGGACTGTCGTCAGGCAACCATCAATAGTCGAAACATGATATGCGACCCATGGCGCATCACCATGGTCATAATGTGCTGAAGCCAAAGGCTCACCCAGTAGATGTTTGACTTTACCCCATAGATGATTGCAGACTTCGGGTGTCTGTGTCACTGTTCAACCAGTTTTGCATTTGTAAATAAACCTCAAGGGTGTTTGAATTAGCCCATAGACAGTTGGCGTTAGCCCATAGACTATAGCCCATAGGAGAATCTCTACAGTCCAGAGAGAACTATCGTTAGGAAAGTAACATGAAGTGTCTCATGGCGCGACACAACTGGTTCAGAACATGCAGCGAGAGTGACCCATACATGGCACGCCACATGTGCGTTTGGCTTTAGCCCTTAGCCTTTAGCCCATGGATGATTTCAGCTGGCGCTACACCTGGTTCCATGCCTGCTATTGGTTAGAGGACAGCGAAAAGGAAGCGAATCTCGCTGCAGGTACTTTTGCACCTGTGAACACACATCAAAAGACATTTGAGCTTAGCTTGTAGATATGCTTGCATTTGTGAAACTTTTCAGATAGAACGTGTCAGTTTAAGGTGCAATCGCGATTCGACAACTGAAGTTATGGCGTTCACGAGTTAGCTTGTAGATGCTTGCATTTGTGAAACTTCTCAGATATAGCCTCTCAGTTTACGATTCGACAACTGAAGTTATGGCGTTCACGAGCCGCCAGCTGCGGTGAATGGTCGACGCCAAAGTGATTCGAACGTCTTCAGCCCCGCGAGGATTGCCGGAATGGCAAAACAAATGATTTCAAAAGAGATTCTAAGCAGCAAAACGATTTCACCCAAGCGGGGATCGATCCATAGATCCAGCGACCTATTGATCACGCTTCAGCAGCTTCAGAGATCAATCTCGCGCAGCTGACGCGCTGCAGCTTCAGACAGCCCGTGGATAACGCGTTGCAGCTTCAGAGACCGATGTCGCGCAGATGACGCGCTGGAGCTTCAGAGGACCGATGTCGTGCAGCTGACGCGCTGCAGCTTCAGAGACCGATGTCGCGCAGCTGACATGCTGCAGCTTCAGAGACTGATGTGGCGCAGGTGACGCACTGCAGCTTCAGAGATCGATCTCGCGCAGCTGACGCGCTGCAGCTTCAGACAGCCCGTGGATAACGCGTTGCAGCTTCAGAGGACCAATGGTGCGCAGATGACGCGCTGGAGCTTCAGAGGACCGATGTCGTGCAGCTGACACGTTGCAGCTTCAGAGACCGATGTCGCGCAGCTGACGCGTTGCAGCTTCAGAGACTGATGTGGCGCAGGTGACGCGCTGCAGCTTCAGAGATCGATCTCGCGCAGCTGACGCGCTGCAGCTTCAGACAGCCCGTGGATAACGCGTTGCAGCTTCAGAGACCAATGGCGCGCAGATGGCGCGCTGGAGCTTCAGAGGACCGATGTCGCGCAGCTGACGCGCTGCAGCTTCAGAGACCGATGTAGCGCAGCTGACGCGCTGCAGCTTCAGAGGACCGATGTCGTGCAGCTGACGCGCTGCAGTTTCAGGGACCAAAGTCACGCAGGTGACGCGCTGCAGCTTCAGAGACCGCTGTTGCGCAGCTGACACGCTGCAGCTTCAGAGACCGATGTCGCGCGGCTAACGCGCTGCAGCTTCAGACACCGATGTCGCGCAGCTGACGCGCTGCAGCTTCAGAGACCAATGCCGCGCAGCTGACGCGCTGCAGCTTCAGAGAGTGATGTCGCGCAGCTGACGCGCTGCAGCTTCAGAGAGTGATGTCGCGCAGCTGACGCGCTGCAGCTTCAGAGAGTGATGTCGCGCAGCTGACACGCTGCAGCTTCAGAGACCGATGTCGCGCGGCTAACGCGCTGCAGCTTCAGACACCGATGTCGCGCAGCTGACGCGTGACGCGCTGCAGCTTCAGGGACCGAAGTGGCGCAGCTGACGCGCTGCAGCTTCAGAGACCGATGTCGCGCAGCTGACCTGCTGCGGCCTCTGACAATGGTTCGGGATTGCTGGTCGCGCTGTCGCTTTGCGCCGACTGCTTGCCCGTTGTCGCGGAACTCACGCATTCGAGCGGATATTCAAAGAGCGTTCAAAGAACTCAAGCGTTTGAGTGGATACTCGCAGGCCGTTGTCACGCAACTCACGCCTTCCAGCGGATACTCGGAGCGCGTTGTCGCGCAACTCACGCGTTCGTTCTCACCGTGCTGTTCTATGGCTGGTTGGCTGTTCTATGTTCTCTGTTCTATGGCTGTTCAAGACAAGACAATGGTGTTTGTGCCGAACGCGAACTTCCTTCGGCACCTAACAAAGTGATGGTTTGCACTTTGTCCGTGCCCGTGGGCTTTTTTTAAAACACGCGCCGGCGCGCCCGACGCGCCGGTGCACCGGCGCGCTCTCGGCGCGTGTTTTTTCATCGCGCTCGGCGCGACGCGCCCAATAAGTAAAACACTACCGGCGGTAACCGCAAATGTGTAATTGAGGGCAGTGGCAGCGAATGGGTGTAAATAAGTGGGAATTCAGTCAAAATTTAAATTCGAATGTCTTGAGCTACGTTGCGAATTTCTTGACGCGGTTTGTTGCGGTTGATAGAGGAAAGTTAAACGATTTTATCAGTTGACCCTTCTCCCCTTCAAATGGGATGAGTGTCATAGCGATCGTGCAGATTCTGTGTACATTCAAGCGCTCCTAAGTCAGGCTGGACTTGGCCGATCGGGGCGAAATTTTTTTTATTCGATAGGTCTCTGGATGGCGCAACCTGCAGCGAGGGTGTCGATTTCTGTCCATTACCCGCTTTCGGCAGGTTGCCAAAAACCGACTTTAATGGCAGAGCCCAGGCTTTGTGCCAGAAATGCTCAGGCTTGGCTTTGGCTTAGGTTCAGGCTCAAATCATAGTACGGCATGGCTGGTGTACTGCCTTCAGAAACGGGGCGTTACTCATTTAGGGATGGTTACCGGCTCTCTCAAGCACAAAATGAGTGTCTTTGAGTAACTGTGGCACTGCGCGAGGTCCTTCTATTGATGAACAGTATGGTGCTCTCAGCATATTGGGGGGGGGGGGGTCGCGTGGCAGGCGTTATGCTCATTTTTCAAACCGGTGAAACTCAGACTTGAGAAGCAGGCCAAAGAATCTTTCTTGCTGAACATTGGGTGCGGGGAGGGGGTATAGCTGGCATCTGGGTGGAGTATTTGTCCTGAATGCCCCACCCCCTTTGGCTATGCCACTACACAAGTCTCCAACGTTTTCTCTTGCCTCGCCCAAACCACTAAAAACTCAAATCTGACTGAGTTACACCTGTTTGAAACATGAGTGCCACGCCTTTCCGGGTTTCCTCACTTAAAGTCGGTTTTTGGCAACCTGCCGAAATCGGGTAATGGACAGAAATCGACACCCTCGCTGCAGGTTGCGCCATCCAGAGACCTATCGAATAAAAAAAATTTCGCCCCGATCGGCCAAGTCCAGCCTGACTTAGGAGCGCTTGAATGTACACAGAATCTGCACGATCGCTATGACACTCATCCCATTTGAAGGGGAGAAGGGTCAACTGATAAAATCGTTTAACTTTCCTCTATCGACCGCAACAAACCGCGTCAAGAAATTCGCAACGTAGCTCAAGACATTCGAATTTAAAGTTTGACTGAATTCCCACTTATTTACACCCATTCGCTGCCACTGCCCTCAATTACACATTTGCGGTTACCGCCGGTAGTGTTTTACTTATTAGGCGCGTCGCGCCAAGCGCGATGGAAAAACACGCGCCGAGAGCGCGCCGGTGCGCCGGCGCGTCGGGCGCGCCGGCGCGTGTTTTAAAAAAAGCCGTGCCCGTGCCCCAGTGAGAGAGAGCGGTTGTCGCAGCGTTGTTGTTTCTACGACGTCCGTTGTTCCTGCACCAGCACCATTGCGAAAGCCTAAGAGGTGTTACGAATATTAGCCGAACAGAAGTGGGCCATCACATAAAGCGCAACGGAACAAATAAAGCGTGTGTAGACCAATTTGTGATAAACTGGGGGGTCTTACTGTGTACGGCGCAAATTCAAACCGCGCACGATGTACTGCGCAGCGGATATTTTCGAAATTTCGACCGAATTTCGGCGGCGGCCAAAGTCGAGGCCCAGTTAGCGAGAAGCGTCGAAGACGGGCGGTCGTTTCGGCGCATAGATCGTCCCGATCCGTCGACGCAGTCGAAAGTTATGGCGCAAAGTGTCCGGACAGACAGACAGACCGAACGCGGCGATTAGTAGAGAGGATATACTCCACAGTTTTTGTGGAGAGTGCGAGAGTTCATCGCCCGCATGCTATGCTTCATGAGCCCCCGCTTCGCAAGAGGGTATTGCATAGCAATATTGATTTCGCCCGCGATTTGGCTTTTAGAGCGAGAATATCCCTCTTTCAAGCAACGTTTTTAAAAAAGTGACAAACACTTGTAAAAGTTTGGCAAACAATTGACAGGGCACAAAGCAGCGCGCTACGAGCAATCAAACCGTGTCGCACTTCTGCATGTAGCAAACAGCGATCTTAGTGTTAAAATGTCGAGAATGGCGTTTTCTGCGGTGCGTGCTTGTGTTATTGAAAAATTTATCGCTGCCGCGTGAAAGAGCACGCCGAGAGCTTTTACCTGACGTGTCGATTGCTACTCTACGACGTAAGACGAGCGATTAAGAGCCGTTTTGTGCTTTTGCACATTCGAGTTACTGTAACTCGCAAAATTCAAACTTTTGAGTTGCGACCAATAGGAGAACAAATGATCAGTGAGTCGGGAGCTATCCAAAAAGCTCGAGATCGTCTCTCTACGACGCAAGTTGAGCGCGTTAGAGCGATTTTAGCGTCAAAATGCCGAGAATGGCGTTTTCCGCAGTGCGTGTTTGCGTAATTGAAAACACTTTTGCAGACGCATGAAAGAGCACGTCGAGAGCTTTCACCTGACGTGTCGATTGCCGCTCTACGACGTAACACGAGCGAGTCAGAGCCGTTTTGCGTTTTGACCTTCGGCTTACGGTAGCGCGCGCAATTCAAACTTTTGAATCTCAATTTCTCTTAGCGGAATGATCAGTGAGTCGAGACCTATCCGCAGAGCCCAAGACCGTCTCTCTACGTCTTTAGCGATGGTACAAGTGGTGTTACTAAGTCGATCGATACAATGCTGCTTTGACGCCTTTCCGCCTAGGCCCCTTTGTCGGCTCCGTTTACGCGCGCGTACGCACGGAGGCGCGAAGCGCCTGCCCCCTCGCCCCTTTACCCTCCCTCCGCCGGATGGAGAAGGAGGAGGGGGTGGGGGGCCGCGTTCGAGCGCCTCGGCGCGAGCGGCGCGGCCGCAGCACACCCGACGATCGAGACGACAGAAACATCGCCCCCGAAAATCACTAGATGGAGAGCGTGAACCTTTGTCACTTCGGGAGACTGGACTGAAAACCGCCATTGCGCGAATCGACGCTCGAGAACTGTCGCAGACTGGCCAAAGGTTGCAGCTTCTTGACAGGAAACGTCGTTTCATTCTGAAAGCCGCTTCAGTTGCCATTCCAAAGCGGGACGAGTTGCCAAAGCCCCGCCATCGTTGCGCGTTTCAGAGTGACAAACGTCGCCCTGAATGATTGTAGAGTGCGAGAGGGCGCTTTTCCACAAAGACGCAAGCCAGCTAACCATAAAGAAGCCTTTCGTATGTACATGCGAGTCGCGCCGATTTGAATGTTAGGTCAAAAGCTCACAAATCAGCAAGAGGCCATTCGTAATTTTGGGAGCGAATGAAAGCGAAGCAGTTTCACAGCCTGAACCGATTCGGGCGTCAGAGCGCGTTTCTAGAGCGCAATCGATTAATTCGCCGCCAGCATCTCTCAGACGAGTGGCGCCGTAAAGAGAGAGAGAGAGAGAGAGAGAGAGAGAGAGAGAGAGAGAGAGGCGAGCGCCGTCGGAGCCGGGAAAGCGCCGCTCCTTTCAAGTCTGCTGTGTAAGCGGCGATTAAGAGGAGTCTTAGAAACCATTCGAAGTTTGGCGCATACATACATGTAGGTACGCAAAGTGAAAGTAGGGCGCCTGTTCCAAAAGCTGGGCGCAGTTTGCTCGAAATGAGTGATCGTCAGCAATCCAGCGTGGAGCTTTGGTTCAACCTACACGTCCAATTAGTTTAGGCGACAGCCAGCCTAGGCTAGAAACAGCGCTGAGATTACATAAGGAAAGCGCTTCACAAAGCCAGAGGCGTAGGGAGGGAGCGCCGCTCGATTTCTTAACAAGGGAACGCCAAGCGCTCCTCTCGCGAGAGACGAGTTGCGTCGCCGCCCTTTAGACGAGCGGACAGCGCCAAAGTTCTCTCTTCCCCTGTCGCGATGCGAAGCCAACAAATGGGGCTTTGGAACAAAACTCGGAGGCAATGAAACTGTAACGGGAGAGCAGCGAAACTTCTGTAACAGACTTGCAAACGCAACTTAGGGGCTACGATTGGCGATGCTGGCCGCTTCTGTTAGTCAGTGCAGTAGGCAAAGTACGTAGGTACAGGGTGCTCCAAAATCTGAAGGGTGATACTTTGACAGCAAAGCAAAACGCCTGTTCCAAAAGCTGGGTGCAGTTTGCTCGATCGTCACCAATCCAGCGTGGAGCTTTGATTCAACCACACGTCCAATTTGTTTAGGCGACAGCCAGCCGAGGCTAGAAACAGCGCTGGGATTACATGGCAGTGAAAGCGCTTCACAAAAGCCAGAAGGCGCCTAGGGAGGGAGCGCCGCTCGATTTCTTAACAAGGGAACGCCAAGCGCTCCTCTCGCGAGAGACGAGTTGCGTCGCCGCCCTTTAGAGAGAGTGTCAGGCGAGCGGACAGCGCCAAAGTTCCCTTCCCTGTCGCGATGCGAAGCCAACTTTGCAACAAAACTTTGAGGCAACGAAACTTGGGGGCTACGATTGGCAATGCTGGCCGCTTCTGTTAGTCGGTGCATTAGGCAAAGTATGTATGTAGGTACAGGGTGCTCCAAAATCTGAAGGGTGAAACTTTGACAGCAAAGCAAAACGCCGCGCGCGAGCTAAATGGCGCAAAACTGTAGCAGAGCAGCGAAAGTTCTGTAACAGTGCAAACGCAACTTAGGGGCTACGAATGGCGATGCTGGCCGCTTCTGTTAGTCGGTGCATTAGGCAAAGTATGTATGTAGGTACAGGGTGCTCCAAAAATCCTCCGCGCGAATGAAACTTTGACGACGCGCGCGAGCTGGAGAGGGGATAGCCGGGAAGGCGCGGGCGACGAATGAGCGCCGGAGTCGCCGCGCTCCTCGCCGAATGAAAGCCCTTTGTCTAAGCATCGTCGAATTAGGTTCTCGCGGCTCGAAAAGCGACCCGGACGACGGGTGCGAGGGAGGGGAGGGGAGAGGGGCGGAGAAGCGTGGGCGCGCGCGTCTTTCGCGATTTACAGTTCGTCCCGAGTTAATCTATCCCCCGCCCCTAGATCATATTTGGATTAACCCATCCCAGACGCCCCCTCATCCTCAATCGACGCCATAAAAGCGCGAGGAAGCGCGCCGTCGGCTCAGTGCGTCGAGATGATTTTCGAGCAGATTCTCTCCAGGGTTCTAAAGCCCCAAGTCGCGCGCATACAGTTTGTCGTCATCGTCGTCCTGGCCGTCTACATAACGGTCCCCTGGTGTCTGCTTCTAATCGGCAAAGCGCCCCCGAACGAAACTGTCAACTGCACAGCGCAAAGTGCCAACTGCACTGGGCAGAGTGCCAGCTGCACAGGGCAAAGTGCCAACTCGACTTGTTTCAACGAGATCGACGCGTGGCACTGCCGGCTGAGCCGGGACAAGTGGTACGCCATCTGCCAAACTGTGGGCGCCGTGCTGGAGCCCGCGACCAGGTGCGGCCACCCCGCCGTCATCGACCTCTACTCCGCGCCCAGGATGGAGGAGATTATCGTCATACCCTGGGTTACCCATACCCCTCCCAGCGTGACCAAGTGCATCGAAAGCTGCAACGCCAACGTCGTGGACCCCCGAGAGGTCGCCTACAGAGAGTTGCGAGCGCAATAAAGGTACATATAGCGCGTTCTCGCGCGTTTTTGGTTAGTCATGTTGTTGAACAAGTGGTCGTCCGAGCCCGTCAGGGCCGAATTGTACGCTAAACTACACCCGAAACTACCCGAAGGCGCCGTCGAGACTCTGAAACAAAGTCGAGAGTACATAGAGCTCGGCGAAAAGCCCAAGAGA
>JASAMZ010007326.1:0-11837 GCA_030248115.1 Linhomoeus sp. GSCO2_2 | reverse complement strand
ATAATGTAGGTGCTGTAAATCCTCCAATAAGCGCCCTGGGCGCTTATTTTTTCTTCAACCTACCTCTAGGAGGGGCGCGTATTCGAAAGGGGGGGGGGGGCGCTAACTAACTCAATCCCTCTAGAGTGCCAAAATTTCCTCAAAATTTCCAGTTGATTTCACATTTTAGTGTACATTTGCAGAGATTTTAGCCTGAAACTGTTGAGATCCTGATCAAAATACCTACAATTAGTCGTTGTGCTGTCATAGATAGATAGCCCAATCTTGTGTTAGGAATGGTCACAGACCACATATGTGTTAGTGTTAGTACTGCTGGTACCTACAAAAGGTGGGCGCTTATTCGAGGGGTGGGCGCTTACTGGAGGATTTACGGTATATGATAAACAGAAAGAAACAAAGCATGTATATGGATAAACACGGGAATACATATATGCAGGTACCTACACAGGCTGCGAGCGACTAAGAACAGAGTGCATATGAAGTCAGTTGACAGAAGTGGCGTGGTGTCCATACAGCATTTCAGTCAGGCCCTTGCGTTCAGATTAGGCTGCGCTACGTACGGGATCCTTCATCAGATCAGAGAGTGGACTATCATATACATATGTACAGCTTCTACATTTTCGTCTGTTTATGCTCACTCCGTGCGCATACTGCCCAAATTCGCTACAGCGCCGCGACTTTACAACGAAGGCGCTCACTCACCCATCGGCGCACCCCCACGTCACCACCGTTGAACACGTGAAGACGACGCGATACACAGGATAAGGGAAGGAGGAGGAGGAAAAGTCGACGCGCCCATACATACACATGCATACAACACGTCCCGCCCACCCGTAATTGGCGAATTTCGCGCACGGCGCGCTCCCGTCTTCTCCAACCGTCTTGTTGCTGCTCGCTTACCCAATCAACCAACAGCCAGTGCGTGTGTTTGTGTGTACACAGAGCTGGAAACGATCTACACGGCGGGAAGAGGAGTGCGCCATGGGCCCCGCTGTCGAAGGCAGAACGGCAGAAGTTGTCGCGATGGAAGCCGAGCCCGTAGGCCAGTGCCAGGCGCTGAAGTCCGCCTTGGAGCGACTCACGCGCTCGGCCTTCGTGGCCCTGGGAAGATGGATGGGCCGATTCCCCTGGCTCTTCATCGTGACACCCATTGTGCTGACGGCCGTCTTGGGATTGGGCTTCTTGTGGTTCCACGAGATCAACGACCTGCGTACCCAATTCACACCCACCAACTCGCCCTCCAGAAGGGAGAATGAGATCGCCAACGAGTTCCTTGAACAGAAGGGCGAAGTGGAGAGACTGATCGTTCTGATCATAGCCAAAGACGGGGGATCGCTGACCAGGCATCACCACCTGCCCAAGATACACCGATTGACCAAGCTGCTGCAGGTGAGAGCGTCACCAGGTATTCTGCTAGTCTTCTTGCCGCACATATCTATGTCTCAAACGACGGTCGTTGGTAGCTGCGTTACAGTCAACCTCGGACCAGACATGCCATTGTCTCAGGATTTTGCCAATTGTCTTGTCTTTGTCTTTGCCAGTGACTGGCGCTCACCAAGTGTAGTGCAACGAGTTGGCAGAGCAATAATATCATCACGGCACCTCAATAGGTGCAATGGGTTTCCCGTGTTGTTGCAGCGCGAGCTGGCGGTGTTCGACCGCCGGACGAACGCCTCGTACAGTTTCGAGGGACTGTGCGAGGGGGCGAACTGCGACGCCAACAAGGCTCTGGAGAAGTTCTTCGAGCTGTTCGCCGACTCGCGCGAGGATGACGGCAAGAGGGTCATCTCCATCCGATATCCACTCATGACCCTCTTCGGAAGGGAGGTCTACCTGGGCGACGCCATACACGGAGTCGACATCTCCAACTACACGGGGGAGATCACGGGCGTCAGACTGGCCAAGATGACCTTTCTCAAGTTCCTACACACCCAGGAGCAGAAGAGGGTCTACAGACTGTGGGAGGAGGCCGTCTTCGACTTCGTCCACAGAGCCAAGGGCGATCCCAGCCTCTCCGAACTCCAGATACTCGTCAACAGCGACTTCTTCTTCTACGACGAGGTAGTACCTCGGTGGTACGGTCTTTGTGTGTCTGGGTGGGGGGGTGCAGGCTGCAGCTGAAGATAGGTAGGTAGACGATGATAATATCCCCTTAAGGCCCGTGGCTTTTTCCCGCGTACCATATCTCCCGCGTACCAAAAAACTTTTTCTTCCAGCGTACCATTTCTGACACTTTCGTTCCCGCGTACCATTGTTGACTCGCCTCGGGAAAAAATTTGTTCCCGCGTACCATTCTAAAATCGCCTCGGGAAAAAAACGTTCCCGCGTACCATTTTAGACTCGCCTCAGGAGGAAGGCCGGGAAATTTCTTCCCGCGTACCATATTAGTTGGCACGGGAAGAGAATGGTACGTGGGTAGAAGATAATTGGGCCACGGCAGCAAAATTGACGGAGCAGTGATCAAGAGGTGATTTACATGGCATGCTTGACGGTGGTTGTTTGTCGGGCGGAAGGAGAGGCAATTGGCACCGATAGAAAAGGGAACAAATAGGCGGGCAGCGAGCTGGCAGTGTGTCAGTTTCACGGCTACCTAGAGGATTGTGTTTTTATGTGCATGTGGCTGTTGGTGTTGTAGAGAATCTTTGGAAGTCATGCTGTAGACATAAACAAAATGGAAGGAGAGATACCTGACGATCTGAGAGGAATTGGTCAGTTGCGAGATGCTAGTGGTGCAACTTTCTTTCCGCGTACCATACTTGTCTTGGCGTAAAATGGTTTAACTGAATTTGCATATTCACAATGCAGCTTGCTAAATGCAAAGTGTACGGTAGGCAAATTTGCATATTAGGCACAGGTTGCAAGTTGTTTGTGCAGTTGAGTACAGGCCACGCATTTTCGAGATCGTTTGGAGTATTTTGTGAATTCGTAGCTGAAATATTTAGAATTTCTGGCTGGCTTTGGGGGAATTGGATTTTCTGGCGCCGATTGGGACATTTGGAGGGAAGGAGCCATGGCTGACTTTTGTGACTGGGTGTACTGTACTTCTCTGTTCTTTGCAAATCAAGCGTTTTCGCTCTCCAATTGTCAGGCAACCCTCCTCTGGCACCTTGTATTCTGACCACACTGAAGCACTGAAACTTGCATTCCAACCACACACACTAGAATGGCTAAGTGTCAATATGGTACGCGGGTAGATACTTAGCACAAGAAATGGTACGCGGGAACGGAAGCCCGGCTGGCGGCCCGGACAAAACCTTCCCGCGTACCATTTTAAATCTCCTCGGGATGGGGTGGCCGGAAATTTGTTCCCGCGTACCATTCTAAAATCGCCTCGGGAAAAAAACGTTCCCGCGTACCATTCTTTAGCTACGCGGGAATCCCGCGTACCATAAAATTCTTCCCGCGTACCATTCAAAGTAATGGTACGCGGGAGCTCCCGGCGGCACATGTGCCGCCACGGTCCTTAAGGGGCTATGCGTAGAAGAAATCAGGCGCTGCGGTGATGTTTTTCAACGCACGCCAAAAACACAGCGCACTCTCCGAAACAAGTTCTCGCGAGCGATGGGGTGAGCCTCGTTGTGTGACGTAGGCGCCTCGTGACCCATCTAATAAGGCGTCCTACGAGTTCGGTCAAATCGGGTTGAGCGCGTAAGCGCTCAACCCAATTTGTTCAGCCGGAGGCCAGTGCGCCCCCGGGTACTAGGGGTTAGTACTACGTCATATAGGTAGACTTAACCGATCGGGCTGAAATTTTCACCATAGATGTTCATAGTAACAAGAAGTATTGTGCTAAAATTTCAGCCGGATCGGTTGAGTGGTTCCCGAGATATTAAATAAAAACTGTCGAAAAATTCAGCGATCTTGTACTGATCGCAAGGTTTTCGGCCTCGTTCTCGGGAACGGTAGTAGGTAGGAGAGCGGTTGATGGCTCGTTACAACCGCCTACTAATCGGATTTTTATGTAAAAAAATCAACGGGATTGGTTAAGTGTTGCGGCCGTGGGGCCCGATTTAAAAAATGGCCGAAATTTTGGCCAAGTCCCACTCAAGACGGCCGAGCTCTAGTGGTGCACTAGTGTCTTTAGCCCATAGGTGATACTGCATATCTATAGCTGAACACCTATGGAAACAGGGCCATTTGTATCGACCCATGGAAATCAGCCACTGCTCACAACATGTATTGGCCTATGGTCCACAGCCAATGCTCACAACAGCCCATAGGAGATTCAGATAGATCTAAAGTCATTTGACACTGTGCCTCTGTCAGTGCCTGCTTTTAGGGTTGCACCAGCTCTCATGCCTCAGAATACACTGAAGCTAACACATGGATGCTTGCATTTAGCCCTTAGGAGATTTCAGATAGATCTAATGTCTTCTGACACTGTGCCCCTGCGACCCATGGAAATCAGCCACTGCTCACAACATGTATTGGCCTATGGTCCACAGCCAATGCTCACAACAGCCAATAGGAGATTCAGATAGATCTAAAGTCATTTGACACTGTGCCTCTGTCAGTGCCTGCTTTTAGGGTTGCACCAGCTCTCATGCCACAGAATACACTGAAGCTAACACATGGATGCTTGCATTTAGCCCTTAAGAGATTTCAGATAGATCTAATGTCTTCTGACACTGTGCCCCTGCCAGTGCCTGCATTTACCATTGCGCCCGCTCCCGTGCCTTTGATTACACTGAACTTTGCATATATGTGGTTGTGTTTAGCCCATAAGAGGTTTCAGATAGATCAAAAGTCTCTTGACACTGCGCCCTTGCCAGTGGCCTGCATTTATCATCGAACCTGTTACCGTGCCTCTGAATACACTGAAGTTAACACATGGATGCTTGTGTGTAGCCCTTAGGAGATTTCAGATAGAGCTAATGTCTTCTGGCACTGTGCCCCTGCCAGTGCCTGCATTTACCTTTGCACCTGTTCCCGTGCCTCCAAATACCTGTAGGAGTCTCACAGCGACAGCTCTGGAGTGAATGGTGACACGACAGTGCGAAATTTTTACGAAAATGACCAGTAGGCACTCTTTAGTGCTCAGAATGTACTGTGCAGTCGATATTTTCGTGAATTTTGTGGAATTTAGTAATTTGCAAAAGTTTTGAAATAGGAGGGGATTCCTTCCAGCCCACGACGGTCAGTTTAAGCTATAGATCTCCAGGATCCGTCAACTGTGTCAAGAGAAAATGGCCGGACAAACAGACAGACACACACACACACACACAGACTCTTTGCCGCTTAGTATATAGGATGCTGGGGCGCCAATCGAAGTGCTCCCCCAAAGCACACTATGGAGTGATCAAAAGTGTAAAACATTCCATCTTTCTATGACCATCGGCCAATACCTAGTTCGCTACTTGTATGATAAGATTCCTCTGCTTGTAGACGTTCTAGGTCACTTGGCAGTCTTTCTTCTCTTCTTCTCAGGCGGGAGTGTCGCGACGCTACGCTTCGCGAGTACGGTGAAAGCACAGTCCGCACAAGACATATCGATCTCATAGAGCGCGCGAGCAATCACCCCTATGGTCTAGCGGTTAAGGCGCCGGACTTGCGTGCACGTATAGGTAGGAGACGGGGGTTCGAATCCCCCTAGGGGTCAACAACTTTTGGCTCGCTTAGTTATGGCGCGACTCGCCCCACGCTCTCCCTCCATCTTAGGCGCAGTCGCGACAGTGGTGGCTTCTGCAGGAAGGCGGACAGCGCATGGCGTATCAACACGCACACACACAACAGGCAGTCAATCGATTCGGTTTGTTCTGAGGCGCGAGTGTCGCTGCGCGTACGTTGAATCGGCGCGGCAGGGAATCAATAAAGCGGCACACACAGTCGGCCAGTGAGGACGCATCGGTCCACGTAGCGAGCCCTTGGCTCCAATCAATGAGAGCGCTTCGCTCACTAGGTAGCGGCATCTCCCCACACGTAACACGTATCTCGTCTCGTCCTTGAGCAATGCCTGGTTCACAGCGGTGCAGCCCCTTGGGTGTGGTAGGGAGGAGGCCTACTTACCATTACGTATGTAGGATATGCCCTTCACAGCATCGCAACTACTCGTATGACCGCAGCCTCTGCAGTAGGTGTTCTAAGGTAACTCACTTGGGACGCTTTCTTCTCTTCTTCTCAGGCGGGAGTGTCGCGACGCTACGCTTCGCGAGTACGGTGAAAGCACAGTCCGCACAAGACATATCGATCTCTTAGAGCGCGCGAGCAATCACCCCTATGGTCTAGCGGTTAAGGCGCCGGACTTGCGTGCACCTATAGGTAGGAGGCCAATCGAAGTGATCCGGTCTAGACCACCATAGGGTGGACAAATGTGTATAACATTTCATCTTTCTAGGTTGTATGGTTCTTGAGATATGGATGCACAAAAGTCAGATCTGGTACACGCGCGGATCTCGGCTCACTTACGCCGAGCTCTAATGGTGCAGGCTGGAGCGCCAATCGAAGTGATCCGGTCTAGACTACCATAGGGTGAATAAATGTGTAAAACATTTCATCTTTCTAGATTGTATGGTTCTTAGATATGGATGCACAAAGGTCAGATCTGGTACACTCGCAGATCTCGGCTCACTTACGCCGAGCTCTAATGGTGCAGGCTGGAGCGCCAATCGAAGTGATCCGGTCTAGACCACCATAGGGTGAATAAATGTGTAAAACATTTCATCTTCCTAGGTTGTTTGGTTCTTGAGATATGGATGCCCAAATGTTGGAACCAGTACAGTATGACATTATGACGAAATCGTAAATTCGTATAGTTAATGTCGAAATAAACTGTAGAGTGGTGATATGTATTGGAGGTGTTGTGGGTGGACTCTAGAAGAGTAGTGGGTGACAGAATGACATTATGACGAAATCGTAAATTCATATAGTCAATGTCGAAATGAACTGTAGAGTGGTGCTATGTATTGGAGGTGTTGTGGGTGGACTCCAGAAGGGTGGCGGGTGACAGAATGGCATTATGACGAAATCGTAATTCGTATAGTCGTATAGCTGTCTGTGCATTCAACCTCCTGAGGCCAGACCTGTCTGTGCATCTAACCTCCTGTGGCCAGACCTGTCTGTGCATCCAACCTCCTGTGGGGTTTTCGAAGACACAGAACATGAATCCAGTGTTTGTTTCTGGATTCGAGCTGCCCTTTGCTCATGACCTCAATGGTACCCACTCTGCAAGCAGCCCTGTCTGTGTCGCCTCTCATCGGGCCTGCCAGAGGAGCCCCCTCCCCCTCCCACTGAAGGTGTCCACTTCGTGGACATGGACAGGGAGTGTATTCTAGGAAAGTTCCCCCCCCCCCCCCCACTAGTGGGGGGTAAGGACAGGTGAATTTGTTCGGGCTGAAGTTGAACAGGCTGTGTATCTCAGATGACTTCTCAGCCTCTAAGCTACACGAACAAATTCAGCGTGCTCTGTTTGCGGGTGCCAAACTCGCTTCAGAGTGAGCAGTGCAGCTCTGAATTAGCACTAAGTCCTAAGTACTTCGATTCGATACATCGTGTTGGCATGTGATGGCATGGCAGTGTCTATGCGCGTGGGTTAGTGGGTGCACGGACGCACGGCGCCTGTTGATGTAGGAATGTGGGTGGGTAAGGCGGGGGGGGGGGGGGTCGTTGCACTTGGACATGTTGCGCTGTGCTTACTGCATATGTTACGTTGTTTGAGTGCTGCAGTGGTAGACACCTACTCGCGTTTCGTCAGTGGTGACGGGTGAGTGAGGCGCGTACCCGCCTGCGCGTTGCGCCTATGTGAGAACCGCCGTGCATGTGAGCAGAGCACGCTGAATTTGTTCGTGTAGCTTAGAGGCTGAGAAGTCATCTGAGATACACAGCCTGTTCAACTTCAGCCCGAACAAATTCACCTGTCCTTACCCCCCACTAGGGGGGGGGGGGGGGGGGGGGGAACTTTCCTAGAATATCTTTGGCATACTGGGGGGAGAAGCAAAGAGGCTGCGAATATACCTGAATACAAAAATACGTCATTAGTTTGCCTCAGAGCCGATAAAGTCTACCAAAGACTGCATGAGTATCCTAAGTTGCACAGTTGAAGTGGCTATTGTCACTCACTCTCACGCGCGTACCCACCCACTCTTCTGCAGGTTCGTCGCGTGGGCATGGAGGCGGCCCCATTGTTGATGTTGAGCTTCCTGATTCTGGTCGCCTTCACCACTCTCACCTCTCTGCGCAGCGAGTGGACAGAGTCCAAGCCCGTGGAGGCCGTCATTGGTAGGTACAGTATCCTTATGATTGTACATATCTATACGCTCGTGCTGCAAACTGAGCAAGAAACATCGGATTGATCGTTGCACGTCTGTCTAGGCGTGCTGTGTCCCATTCTGTCGGCCGTGGGCGCCTTCGGTGTGTTGTTGGCCTGCGGCATGAGCTATCAGCCCATCGTGACCATCTCCCTCTTCCTGGTGCTGGCCGTTGGAGTGGACGACGTCTTCATCATGTTCCACAGCTGGCACAGAGTCTGCCAGGACAGACCTCAGGTACTACTACACTGACTGGTTATGATTGGCCGTGGTTTGTGATGGGAAGGGGACCGCACAACAGTCTCTCTCTTTCCTCTCAGGAGCGCGACGTCGTCTGTCTGATGGGCGAGACGATGGCGGAGTCGGGCCCATCCATAACGATGACCTCTCTGACGAATATGCTCTCCTTTCTGCTGGGTCTCTTCAGCAAGACGCCAGCCATACGCACCTTCTGCACGTACTCGGCCACCGCCGTCCTCTTCAGTTACGTCTACCAGGTCGGTCAGAAGTTGAAACTTCGGGGGCTGCAACTCTGTGTCACATTACCACATTCTAGTGCGCTATTCCAGATCTCACTATTTGGTGGGTTTCTCGTGTTGGCCGGCAGACGCCAAATGGCCAGACGGCGGCCAATACTCTGCTGCCTCAAAGCGAAGAAGGACGATGTCCAGCCGCTGGCTGTGAGCTACCTTAGTAACGGCCAGGATACGGTGCAAATGAAGACCGACAGAAGCGGTGACTTCAAGTCGACACCAAAGAAAAGGAGACTGTTCGAGCCTTTGTCTCAACTGAGTAAGGGCGACGTATGTAGGCCACACTGATGGCGACGACAACAATCCAGTGATTGCACCTCAACTGATTCTTCAAGGGCAGCGCCTGCTAGACGAGTGGGCCTCGTTCCTGGTCTCCTGGCCTGGAAGGGGAGTGGCCCTGCTGCTGGCCTGTCTCTACGTGCTCGTCATCGTCTGGGGCTCCTCCAGAATCGAGATCAACATCGAGGCGGAAAAGGCCCTGGATCCCCGATCACCAGTCATCCCCTTCAACCGTCTCATAAACAAGTACATCTACGGCGAGGTGGAACAGCTGAGCGTCTTCGTCATGCAACCCGGGGACCTCAGCGCGCCCGGAGCTGTGGAACGACTCAAGGAGATGGTGAGCTTTGCAAAGAGAACCCGTTGCGTTGACCGATTTTCAGCGTACTTTCGACGTGTTCTGACAGTGGGGACAAAGAGGCCTTCTAGGTACGCCAGTTTGAAAGCACTGGGGCCAGCTACGGCCCCCTGTCAACCTTCCTATGGTTGGACGACTACCTCGAGTACATCAACTGGAGAGCGGACTCACCCGTCCAGATTCCCTTCCACTATCGGGGCCTGACGGACTTTGTCAAGAGCAATCTCTACCGCAAGTGGGACGACTACTTGAACAAGGAGGACGACCTGTGCGACCTCGACCTGCCCCAGTGTCTGAGCGCCTTCTACTTCAGCACCGGCTACTATGGCGAGAAGGAGTACAACGACAGAATCGAGGTACTCTGCACTCTTCAAGAACGCATATGCAGAGACTTCTCTCCCCATCCCCTCTAATGCTCTGGCGCACTGGCAGGCGTTGACGAGGTGGCGTGAGATCGCGTCCAACTACTCGGAGCTGGAGGTGTCCATCCTGGAGCACGCCAGCTTCGTCAGCGACCAGGTCGTCTCCATAGCTCCGACGACGGCCATGACGGTGTCCGGGGCTCTCGTGGCCATGGCCCTCGTCTGCCTCTTCTTCATTCCCCAACCGAGCAGCATCCTGTGCGCCGCCCTCGCCGTCCTCTCCATCAACGGCGGTGTCCTGGGCCTTCTGGGACTCTGGGACGTCGACCTCGACCCCTTCCTCATGGCCGGACTCCTGATGGCCGTCGGCTTCTCCGTCGACTTCACCGTCCACATCTCCTATCACTTTCACAAGCAGCCGCCACAACTGGTCGGTTGCTTGGCTGGCTGCACTATCGCTGTGGCTGTTGCTGCTCAGTGTCACAATCGATGACTCGCTCCTTCAGCCGCCCGTCGACCGACTGCGCCTCGCCTTCCACTCCATCGCCTGGCCTATGATGCAAGCGGGTGAGTCCACTTAAAGGCTCCAGAATATGTGCGAGTAAAGTAGCACTACCCTTGAATACAGACAACCTTCATTCTGTTCCGTTTTCTATTCTGTATTCTAGCGAAATGGTTCGCATACACCAAAGCGTGAACGACGACCACACGAAGGCGTAGAGGGTAGAGATAATGTCATAGGCAACAGACAGGCGGATTTACCAGGTATGGTAGGCGTGCAAGTGTCTTACAACAAAATAATCTTACTTGTCGATTAGTGGTCTGATCATAAAACTACTAGAGCCCTGAAGACTACGATTCTGAGGTCTTGACCAGTGGGAAATAGTGTTGATGGCACCTACATACAATTTGACAGGCGAACGAAGGGGACACAGCCGATGCATACGTGTAAGCGCCAACCGGCCAGGGGGGGGGGGTCGGGGGGGGGGGGGGAAAGGACCCCTCAGGGGGGGGGGGTCTGAGGCCCCTGGAGGGGGGGGGGGTCGAATGACCTAAAAATTTTGCCAAAAAAGTACCAAAAAATAAGAAAATTTTGCAAAAATAGGCCAAAAAGTGCCAAAAATCGCTTAATTTTGGTCAAAAACGTCCAAAATATAGCGCCGCAGGCGAAAATTTTGCCATTTTCAAGCGCCGCAGGCGAAATTTTTGCCATTTTTAAGCGCCGCAGGCGAAAATTTTTGAAATTCTAGGGTGGGGGGTCTTTTGGGGAAGGCGGGAGAGGGGTACCTGGGGGGAGGTATGGGGGGGGGGGGGGTACACTTTCGGCTAGGGGGGGGGGGGGCTTCCCCCCCCCCCCCCCCCCCCCCCCCCCCCCCGCGGTTACACGTATGAGCCGATGCCAACGTTTAGAAAATTCAAGGCGATTCACAGCGGGACCGTATCTGTTCAATCAATGTGCAACGTGCACCCACCGCTCGCGCAATCGCCTGACAACCAACATAGTATGCGACGCACCAGGCAGGCACCAACTGCTTGCAGGCATCTCCACGGTGCTGGCCATCGTCTGTCTGACGCCCAACGACGCCTACATGATACAGGTGTTCATCAAGACGGTGGTGTTGGTCGTCAGTCTTGGGGTCCTGCACGGATTGTTCTTTCTCCCCGTCGTCCTCACTTGGGTCGCCTCCCTCTTTCACGAGGGGGACAGCAACAATAGGCCTCCAACCGTTGAGGAGGAGGAGAGGCCCGAAAGCAATGGGCATAACCACCACCACCACTCTCCGAACTCGAAGGACACTCCTCTGAAGGCGACGCCGTCGCCGCCTCAACACACTGCGAATGGCTCAGCAATGCCAGACGACGACGAACTACCGAACTACCATGCCCAATCGTCATGAATATGGGTGCCTTGCCAGTGATTTCTCCTGACCTGTGAGTGAAGATGTTCGCGCTCGCGCCAGTCCTCATCCAACTGTCGGATCGAATTCGCTTGTGTGTGAATGTGGCGCTGAAACTTGTTGCACTCTGCTATACGAGTCAGAACCTGATGCGCGCTTTGATT
>JASAMZ010007325.1:0-17602 GCA_030248115.1 Linhomoeus sp. GSCO2_2 | reverse complement strand
TGCGAAGCGAATAGCCGCAGACAAAAGAATGCCGTTCATTATTTACTGTCAAACAAAGAACGACCGAGTCTGTGCGCGCCCGACGACGCCCTAATGAGCACAAATGGAAAGATCACTCACTGTCACCTCTACCAGCCTACCCTTCCCCACCAAATTGGCTCTCTTTCCTTCGCGCGCGCAGTGTAGACGCATAATCTGTGCATTTCAGGCGATCAGAGCGCGTTGCGGTTTCTTTTGTAGCTGTTTCCTTGCCCGCTTTCGCAGACGGTCCCCCACTGCAGGTACGCGCTCGAATTCTTTGCCCGCCCGCCGATTTCGCAGAGACGGCCCCCTATCGCCCTTCCCAGGTACATACAAATGCAGCCTATATAGTAGCCCATAGAGCAAGTCTTTTACGATCGTCGTCGTCGTCGTCTCGTACAATGCCCGCCTTCCCTTCCCTTCCCACCCACCCATCCGTCTCGCCCAGTCAGTCAGTGCTGCACGCATATTTGAATTTGAATTTGACTTGAGAGGAAAGCAGGGAGGGGGGGGGGGCGAAGGGGGGTGAGACAGCCGCCCGCGTCACGTGCTATACAACAACAGGGCAAACGCTAGCTGGCTGGCTGGCTGGCTGGCTGGCTGGCTGGCGGAGCGCCGGCCGGCGAGCCGAAACCGATCGACAAACAAAGTGCGCCTAGGTGCGTGTGCGGGGTTCTGCTGTCCACACACACACAGACCTGTACACAATGCAATGTTGGAGGGTCACCGCATTGCATTGCGCCTCCGCCCGCCCGCCGCCTCTCGTTCCTCCTCCCTCCCTTCATCCATAGTGGTCGGTCCCCACTACTACTACTAGCCCACTCCCACTGTGCGCATAATAGAGACGGCGTAGACTTTGCGTAGAGAGGGGGGGGGGGAATGACTTGTCCCCCCTCTCTCCCCTCCCTCCCCATGCATAACTGAGTATGCCCATTAGCCGCCGCTCTCTCATTGGACGTCGCCGAGCGCCGCTTGCTCATTGGCCGTCGGCCCGCCGAGGGGTACGGTAGCCGACCCAGCAGACCTGGAAAGTGATCGATGAAAACTATCAACCCACATGACAGAAATGTCGATCAATCACTGACAAAGTATTGTGACAGCAGTAATTAAACATGCGAGGCGGCTACCATACGAAGCTCTATACTACTACTGTGGATGGAAATTGATGGGGTGGGGGGGGGGGGGGGGGGGAGAAGGGTGTTGGAGGGGGGGGGGGGGGGGGGGGGGGGGGGAGGTCTGGCTGCAAACTGCAACTACGTAAATCGCTTCAAATAACATTACGTGCTTGGAACAACAACGTTCCGACGCCAGAGTGCAGAGTTCACTCACGTGTTGTTGAATTTCTCGAAGTCGACCTTCTCCGAGTCGAACCTGACGTTCTTCAGCAGGAAGTGGGTCATGTTGACCACCACGGTGTGGCCCACCGGCGCCTCCAGCAGGTAAGAACAATCCTCTTGTGACGAAGGGGCGAGAGGCCAGTTGGGCGACGTCAGCTTTCCTCGCTGCTCCACTGTAAAGGCGACGTATTGTTGAGGCGAGGTGGGTGGGGGGGGGGGGGGGGGGGGGGATGGGAGAGATGAGTTACAATAGTGAGTAGACCACTTCCAGTGAGGCTCACGACCTCGGATGTTCTTGCCGCAGCTGTCGTTGACGAACTCGTACTTGGCCTCGAAGATGACGCCGTCCTCCTCCCTCTTCTGAATGGTGTTGTTGCTGAAGACGAGTTGGACGAAGAGCGCGTTGCCCACCGACACCACGGGCGCCAAGATTGCTTGGTCGCGAGTGCAGCGAACTTCAGGCAGCGTGTCGTTGGTCTCGCCGTCGAAGGCCTGTGAAACAGAGAGGGGCGGATTCTCACGCGTCTGTTGCAGATCAAGAGTGAGAGACAGAGAGACACTGTAGCAGGCGCGTCTTACCACGAGCACGTTGGACCGGAATCGCTGACTAGTGTCGTACTCCTGGCACTGCATTTCCCTCTTCGGCAGGCCGTAGTAGGAGACGGTCAGTAGGACCTTTCTGTCGATGGGCGCCCTGAAGCCGTACTCGCAGATGTGGTGACCGCGCTCGGGGTTGTGGTTGAGGTCAGTGGCCTTGAGAGTGATCTCGCCCTTGGGAGAGCGGTAGGTTCCTCCGCAGCCTAAATATATATGCTTTGTTAATCTGAGAAGACAGCACTGGAGAAAACTCATGGACGCGTCAACTTTCAACATAAAGTTGACAAGTGAAAGGGAGGCAGGACCCAAAGAGCGCAAACTATTCGTTGCCACGGACACTGATTGTTGTCAATCAATCCTTTCGATAACCATTGTCCAAATACCGACCAATGACGTCCCAGGTGAGGGAGAATTGGTTGAAGGGCTGTCCGCTGGAGACGTAGCTGATCTCGGCCGTCGACTGTGTCGTCTCCAAATACTCGGGCACTGCGGCTTCGTCGCAGAACCGGTTGGGGGCGCTGCTGCTGTTGTCGAACTTCGACGCTCCGCGCAGCTTCACGCCGAGCAGCATCGACTTACTGATCTGAGACGAAATGAAAATTTCCAGGTTAGACAAACACTGTCTGACCTCACAGTTAACGACGTCAACTGCGCTCATTCACTCACATGGAAATAGTTCCTCCGGCACTTCCCACTCACCACCGGGTATCGGATGCCGCTCGAGCCGTCGTCCTAAAGTGCCAGGAAATCCTTTAACTTCTGTCAACACACTTTTGGTCACTATTCGTAGAAAGACAGTGTTGCACAAGCTGACCGCAATCTGGAAGTTGTGAAAGTAGAGTCGGAGTCGATTGCCGCTGGTGGTGCGGATGATCCAGCGGCAGTTCTGCCTCTCCTTCACGCCCAGCGGGTGGCCGTAGCCAGGGCTCTGCAGCGTGCCGTGCAGCGCTCGGTGAACCACCCCGTTGCAGACTGAGGAGCGGAGAATGATTCTGTGCCTCACTCAGTCAAGCGCGCTAGTCATTGTACCCTTTCTCTGAGCTCACAGGTGTCGTATTTGGCCAGGAAGCCGTCGACAGGGTTCTCCCTCATCACTCCCCTCGGCCGCTGCTCGTAGCGCAGCGTCATGAACTTGCCGGAGCTGACCATCGTCCGAACGCTGGTCACTCCACGGCAGATGCGCGCCGCGCGCTCGATGTGATCGTCGGCGCTGTCGAACACCTGAAGTGTCGGGTCACGTAATTGCCTACGCTTTTAGAAGCGTCTGCGCTAGCCCACGTCCAAGTAGCTTGGCGAGGTCAAGGGACACTGGCCGTTGGCCACATCACTGTCGGGGGCCAGGTCGTCCAGATGGATCAGCTGGAGTCGGACTTTGTTGCCTGAATTGGCTGCGTCACGTTTGAGAAATTTCAATTGATTGGCCAATGCGTTGGAAACCCATTGTGCGCACCTTCGGCAACCCCAATAGTCCACTTGCAGCTGTAGTGGAGCGTCGTCTTACGCGGGTAGTTGGGCGCGGCGATGTCGCCACGAACGTAGCCCATATTCCCGCCGCAACCTGAACATTGCGTCGTGTCAAACTGTTAGGTATGGAGGAAGAGTATGGGTACATAACTGTAAGTGTGGTTCACTGAGGTGGTTCACTTGGCATTAGTACACGTGAGTTCGCGATTTATGGCTTACCACTAATTCACGCGACAGAAACAACGACACGTACCTCCAGCTGGCCGTATGAGTCAAACAAGAAACCGTTCTTGCGATATCCTACGTTCAATACAATTTAGATGTTTTCGTTACAGTTTTGACCGACCAGACCTGACTCCAGAACTTCGTATTTGATACGATAGCCGGACGGGACTGACGACGTAAATCTCGGACTCAGTTCTAATTTCAAAGTCAACTGGTGGCCCTGCGACTGAAACTGCCCCAGCGGGAAGCCGCTGCACAGTTTGCGCCCTCCAAGCCCCGCCACAAGTGGGCTCTGAGGGCTCAGGCCGTTCCTGGAAATAGAGAGCCCTCAAGCCACCACATAGCAGCCACATTATGAAAGGGTGACTACCCACCTGGCGACAAGGCCTCCATAGGTGCAGGGCAACGTCAGGTTGTCAAGGGTGACCAGAATTCGCTTGCCCAAGTCGACCTGAAAGCGTTCACCTCTCCAACTCTCAACCATTGTGTGACTGGCACACAGGCGTGGCCACCTGAATCTTGTACTCGCAGTTGGCCTGCCGGGTCAGACTCTTGTTGGGGTAGCCTGGCGACTCGATGACGCCGCTGCTCTGCGTGAAGGTCCGGTCGCAGGTGAGCCGACTGTCGACGGAGCTGAAGGTGGCCCGGAAGCCGCCCACTTGGAGGTTCCTGTCCGTGTGGAAGACGACGAAGAGACGTCGCGTGTTCGAGAGGATGTCAGGGGGAGGGTGGTGGTCGCAGTATCTGAATTCGGAGCCAGATCCAATGGCAGTAATGTTTTGTCGTCGCAGTCCCTCCCTCGCGTCACCTTCCCCAGAAGTGGCCGGTGTCGTTGGGCGAGTTGTACTTCTCGTCGAAGATCTCGACGTAGTCGTAGTTGCAGTCGTAGGACTGGCTGTCCTGGCCCTCCAGGGCGAAGTAGTCGAAGGACAGACGGAGCACCTTCCTCTGCAACAAAGTGTGCACGCGTACAGACATATCGTTGGACAAAGTTGGATTTCGTCAAGTTTCCGCCAGTGAACGTGAAGTTCACTAAGGAGACGTGTCGACTAAGAAGGTTTGACAGTGATGTCTTTCAATTCAACACGCGCTGGGACGTTCTCAAGCATAGAACTACGGTACATTACGTGGTATGTGAAATCCACATTGGATCACCCACCCATGAGGCGGTCAATCGGTAGATGCAGCGCATCTCCGGATGGTAGCTTTCCCCTCTGTCCGGCGAAGAGATCTCCCCACTGCCGTGGAAGAAACCGCCGCAGGAGCTCTCCTCGATCGTGTACGTCGCCTGCAAGACCATTCAAAGAAGGTTGCATTTCACTCCTTCAATGTTCCAATCTACATGGGTCCTGGCACGCGCCTGGAAACCGCGATTCTTCGTCGAGCCGTCCGTCTCAAATCCCATCTTGAGCTTGCCACCACTGGCCCTGATCACGGTGCCTGAATAGATCGACCTCGTGCCCTCGGCGAACTTCATTCCGCAGAGATATTCGCCGTTGTAGCTGGCCTTGTGGTGGCCTTCCAGCTGAGAAAGGAATACAGCAGCACTGTGTCTGTTGTGCTGATTAAGGGGCAGAACGGCAATTGAAATAAAGGGATCGCGATAGTTGCCGCACAATGACTGCTACAGGTGATTGCTGCGCAAGCCATTTGTTCCCCCTTTGGTTCTGCGATTGGGTTACGGTACTTCGCGCTGCGTCGCCATCTCTCACAATCTCCATTCGAGCAACTCGCAAGCGTACCGTAATCTTGTTGCCGCTGCACTCGTCCCGGTTGTTCAGTTTGGGAACCGGCTGCTGGGTGTAGTCCAAGTCGGGCGTGGGTAGCTGCACTGTGGAGAGTGTAAGGGCGATGGTATCGGTGGTTCTCGGCGCCACGATCTCGTAGGAGCAGCTGGCCGCCCGCGAGTGGGCCTCTGGGAAGCTGGGCGACTGGAAGGTCCCGTTCTTCTGGCCCCGGTAGACTCCACCGCAGGCTGCAAGCTCGACAAATTTAATTTAATTCATTTTTATTTAATTAGTTTGATATATCTTAGAATTTAATTCAATTCAATTAAATGTAATATAATTTAATTTAGTGTAATGCAGCGTGATTTAATTAATTTAATTTAATTTAATTTAATTTAATTTAATTTAATTTAATTTAATTTAATTTAATTTAATTTAATTTAATTTAATTTAATTTAATTTAATTTAATTTAATTTAATTTAATTTAATTTAATTTAATTTAATTTAATTTAATTTAATTTAGTTTAGTTTAATTTAATTTAGTATAATTTAATTTAATTTAACTTAATTTAATAATTTAATTTATTTTAATTTAGTTTAGTTTAATTTAATTTAATTATTTCACTTCATTGTATTGTATTTTACTTTATTTCATTTTAATTTCATTGAATTTTATTTCATTTCATTCAATGTAATTCCACTTAATTTAATTTAACTAAGTTTAATTTAAATTAATTAAACTTAATTTAATTTACTATTTGATTTAATCTATAGTTCAATGAAAAGTCAATTCAATAAAACTTCAAGTCTTTTCATTTCATCGATTTAAAATAAATGAAACTTGATTCAATTGACCTTTAGTTTGACTTCATTTTGATTCAATCTGTTACTATCGTTGATTGCGAACCACTTTGGTGCACTCTCAGTCACTCGTCGTTTCTGGGAAGAGAAGTTCCATTTAGTCGTGCCGCATGTCTGCCTTCGAATACCTCGGATTAAACTCAACCGTGTTGATTACGTTCATTCTCCTGCGTTCTTGTAGTGCAACAACAGGAACTCACACAGAGTGACCGTCGCCTTGAAGCCTTTGAAGTTATTCTCGTCGTCGGAGTGGAAGCGCACGTGCAAGGTCGGCTTCTGCAACACGACGGCTGTGACTCCCCGACGGCCGCAGAGCGTCCTCTTGACCGGTCCGGTGTCGTCGGCCGATTCGCGAAGCTGAATTTGCGCCATCCGTCGGAGAGTGTCGCTATCACAATGCGCGTGCAATACTTTCTACCACACATGGCACACCACAGTACCTCAACGAAGTCCTTGTTGCACAGTCCGCGAGGGACCGGCGGGTAGGGTGGTCCGCCGTCGAAGTCGTCCTCCATACTTACGGCATGAATGAGTTGGCGTCGGCGTCGGCCGAACCTCATCGGAAAGCGCGACCTCGGTCGCATGGGGCCGCCGTAGTACTGGGTCCGCTCCAACTCGAAGAAGGAGAACTCGATTCGGACGAAGCCGTCGGCGCCCGCCCCGATGGCGGCGGTGCCGTCGAACACCCAGACGCAGTCGAGCCCGTTGAAGTAGCGACCGTTGTTCTCGGGGTCGAAGTTGGGCGTGAAGATCTCGTAGACGCCCAGTTTGGTGTAGCGATCGCCGCAATGCTTGTCCACTAAAGTAGGGGGATGGTCACGGCGCCTTCCGCTTATAGTAGGGCAATGTAAATCCTCCAATACGCCGCCCTCTTCCTGACCGTCGAGTGCTGTTGCTTGCTGTTGAACATATAGCGACATGCTTTTGAAGCTGGGAGAGGGGCGGGGGGGGGGGGGAAGAGGTTATTGGCGTATTTCACGATAAGCGCACACACCAGCACTTACATACTTGCTTGACTCTGAGCGATCTTCAGTCTTTACAGGACTACAGTACACTGTATGAAAGCGGCTCACCAGGCTGAACAGTGTAGGTGATTGAGAAGCCGCCACCCCTGGCCGGTGGCGTGGAAGGGAATCCACCGGCGCTGAAGTAGACCCTGGCGTACGGCAGCGCCGTGAAGAAAGGTTCCGAGTGCTGCCCCGATGTGCAGATCGATCTGACGACTGGGTCGGTGGGTTTGGACCCGTCGTGAATCTGACGAGGGAGACAATGAAACCCTGGCATCTACACACGATGGGTTAGCGTAGAACGTTGCCTAAGCTCTCGCGTCCTCCTTCGTATTTGGTAAACCATTTTGTAAATGGAGGACTCTCTTGAGAGCCCACCGTGAGTGAGTCCTGCGAGCAGTTGATGTTGCCGTTGACGAAGGCGACACTGCCGATGGTAAACTTGAAGTGGTTGCCAGGGGTCGTCTTCAGCAGCCACAGGCAGCGTTCGTCACTTGGATAGGCCAGAGGGTAGAACGGCGACTGAAGGGTGTCCGAGCTTCCAGCAGCGATGGTCCGCCGCCAGCCGCACACTGGCAATGATTTCAGTAAAACCTGTGGATCACAAGAACACAAGTTTCCATTCCAATAGCAACCTGGCGCTACGCTGGTCCACTTCAACGTAAAGCCGTCTTTGCCGACGCTCGCGTCGCTCTTGAAGTCGACGTAGGCCTTCCTGCCCGAGAGAAGGTAGAAGGGCTCGGGCAGGTGGGGTCCGTGCCGCTCGCTACCCTTCTTGCCGCACAGCAGGGCGACTCGCTCCGACGCCGCGCTGTCGCCGTCGTAAATGGTGACGTTGTCCACCAGTCGACAGGGATGGGACCCGTATCCGTACTCGAGGTCGAACTTGGGAAAGGTCAGGTTGAGCACCTGAATGTATGTGGTGCGGGAATGGCATCTATGACCGACTTCAGTTATATCGATGGAATTTCAAGCATGTAATTTCGACAGTCTCCACCTTGCCAACTTCCGGCGACTCTATGGCCCACTGGCAGTGTTTTCCTTCTCCGTAGGAGCGATTCCAAGCAGCAGAAGGGTATTGGAACTCTCCCTGAGCCGTTTGGAAAGAGGCTCCACAGCCTGGAAGATTATAAGGAAGGAGGACGCCCACTAACGGGTCGTCATTCTCAACACGCTATTCCGTCAGATCTTCAAACATCTTCCATTTCGTCTCACTCACCGTCCATTTCCTTCTCGCAGTCCTTGCCGTGGTAGCCGCTGCGGCACTTGCAGCGGTAGGAGCCGTCCAGCTGAGGCAGGCAGGTGCCGCTGTTCTGGCAGGGCGTCTCCAGACATCGGCCGGCCACTTCGCAGACGCTTCCACCATAGCCCCACTTGCAGTGGCAGTGGAAGTGGGTATCGTCCACGGACTGCAGTGATTGGTGGAAGGTGGTCTTTGAACGGAACCTCAGCATCCTGTGATTGGACGAGAGTTCCCTTACAGAGCAAGTGCCGTCGTTGAGGCAAGGGCTGGAGGCGCAGGGCGTGCTGTTGCTGTGGACGCAGCCGGCCAGGCCGATGCCGTCGCCGATCATGTCGTTGGGACAGATGCAGAGGAACTGGCGCCCAGGCGTCATGCCAGCCATCGTCTGTGGTTACAATGAAGGTCGCCAAAGTACCACCATTCATGGCTGCTAGTATCACTTCGTTGAAACCCACTTACATCGACGCAGTTTGCTTGCGGGTGGCACGGCGCAGTGGCACAGGCGCTCACTCTGGAGCAGGTCTTGCCGTCGCCCGAGTAGCCTGGAAAGCAGACAGACGCCTTTACTTGCAATGCCGTACGCGTAATGCAAGGAAAGCAGACGTTAGACGACTCGGCTACGGTCAAACAAGGCTTCGCGTTGCTGCTGTCCTGCCCTACCAGTAGTGAAACACTTTTGAAACGTGTGCGTGCGTGCCTTCAGGGCATGGTCCGCAGTGGAAGGAGCCCTGCGTGTTAATGCAGGAGACTTGGGGCGACAGGGAGCAGCCGCCGTTGTTGATGGCGCACTCGTCCACGTCTCGACAGGTCACTCCGCTGCCTTCCGTCCCAGCGGGACATCTGCAGGTCGCGCTCTCAAAGACTCAGGCAGATATCAGGGCATACTTGTCACCGCAGCTGCTTGTGGAGACTTTCCATCTGTAACTCACGGTCCGCATTTGAAGCTTCCGGGGGTGTTGACGCAGCTGCGCGGGTCGTAGCAGTGGTTCAGCTCCTCCCTGTTGCATTCATCGATGTCCTCGCAGTAGGGATTCATCACGCTGGTGCTCTCGAAGCCCTCCCGGCACATGCACTGGTAGTCGGGCACGCCGTCAGGTCGCTGCAACGAGCCGGATTGGAGAACGATTGGCCTGCTCTAATGCACAACTTGGCTGAATCGTGCCGACGAATCCCACACCACTTTGTCATCTGGCCAGGTCTTGCACATGCCGTTGCTGCCGCAGAGGTCGACACCGACTTGGCAGTGGTCTTTGTCGCTCTGGCAGAGGTGGCCGTGATACTTGTCAGGGCATTCGCACCTGTAACTGCCCAGGGTGTTGACGCAGGTCCCGTTGTTCTGGCAGGCCAGTTCCGTCCCCGCGAACTCCTCGCACTCGTCCAGGTCTTCTTCGCAGTTGGCGCCCTGAGCACGTACAAACAAACGGGTACAAACGTGTCACTGAACAATCATAGAATACCAGAACGCGTGCTCTATTACTATTGCTCTATTACTGCACTTTCGTTGGTCGCTTGCTAGTGTCATCAAAACATTCGACGCACCACGTAGCTGGGTGGGCAGAGACAGAGGTGCTTCCCCAGCTGGTCAATGCAGGTGCCGCCGTTCAAGCAGGGCGTCGACTTGCAATCGTCCGTCGTTGTCAACTTGTCTCTGAACATCGTGCACTTGTAGGATACATGGGGTGGCTAATTAATAGAGAGCAAAGCTGACAACTCCACACTACATGAAAATGGTTTGGATGCTCTGTTACGTGGTATGAAACTGGAATGCGGTATGCAAATGTGCGAAGAGTAGTCTCTTGAGGCACTGGCAAAATACATAAGTGCGCAAAGACAGAGAATCGTCTCACAGTTTGCGTATCCTCCTGTTCATGCGCTTCTTGAAGCCGTTGAACGCTTCCATGGTCTCGGCCAGCTTCGTCTTCAACCGGCCATTTTCGTGGGTCAAGTTGACCACCTGCATGCATGTGACAATGAAAGAACCTTTCACTCAGCCATTACGGCGGTGTCAGAGGTTCAATGCACCTGGAACTGCAGCGTGGTCTTGGCCGATTCCAGCGACGCAAGTCTGGACGACAACGACGTCAGCTCGACCGAGAAGCGGTCGAATGACCCCTGCAGGCCGTCCACACGCCTTTTGTAGTCGTTGACCTTGCTCTGAAGAGTATATAATAACTGATGCAACGAGGTACATATTTTTTTCGGGCGAACCCCTACGAGAGCTTTTCGTGCGTTCGTGCGTACGTACGTGCGTCCGTCACGCTCTCATATCTCGGCGTTGGTAAGTCGTAGGAAGGCGATCTTGGGCTTTATGGATAGCTCTCGACTCACTGGTAATGTCGCTAAGAGACTTCGACTACAGTAACCCGAAGGTCAAAACGGAAAACGGCTGTAACTCGCTCGTCGTAAGTCGTAGAGCGGCGCGCGATAGGTCAACTAGAAGGTCTCGACGTGCTCTTTCGTTTGGCAATAAAAAGTTTCTTAATTACGCAAACACGCAACACGAAAAGCGACATTCTCGCGTTTTTAACGCAGAAATCGCCCTAACTCGCTCAGCGTGCGTCGTAGGGAGATGATCTTGGGTTGGTTGGATAGTTCTCGACTCACTGATCATTTGTTCTTCTATTGGTCGAAACTCAAAAGTTTGAATTTCGGGAGCTACAGTAACCCAAAGGTTTAAAACGGGAAAGTTATCTAACTCGCTCGTCTTCCGTCATAGAGAGGCGATCTTGAGTTCGTTGAATAGGTTTTGGCACACTGATAGTTCCGTTAAGAGAAGTTGAAATTCAAAAGTTTGAATTACGCGCGCTACAGTAACCTGAAGGTCCAAAACGCAAAACGGCTCTAACACGCTCGTCTTACGTCGTAGAGCGCCGTGCGATAGGTCAACTAAAAGGTCTCGACGTGCTCTTTTACTTGGCGTGAAAAATTTGTTAATTGCGCAAACACGCACCACGAAAAGCGACATTCTCGCGTTTTTGCATAGAAATTGCTCTAACTCGCTCAGCGTGCGTCGTAGAGAGACGATCGTGAGTTGCTGGATAGCTCTTGACTCACTGATCATTTGTTCTTCTATTGGTCGAAACTCAAAAGTTTGAATTTCGGGAGCTACAGTAACCCAAAGGTTTAAAACGGGAAAGTTATCTAACTCGCTCGTCTTCCGTCATAGAGAGGCGATCTTGAGTTCGTTGAATAGGTTTTGGCACACTGATAGTTCCGTTAAGAGAAGTTGAAATTCAAAAGTTTGAATTACGCGCGCTACAGTAACCTGAAGGTCCAAAACGCAAAACGGCTCTAACACGCTCGTCTTACGTCGTAGAGCGCCGTGCGATAGGTCAACTAAAAGGTCTCGACGTGCTCTTTCACTTGGCGTGAAAAATTTGTTAATTGCGCAAACACGCACCACGAAAAGCGACATTCTCGCGTTTTTGCATAGAAATTGCTCTAACTCGCTCAGCGTGCGTCGTAGAGAGACGATCGTGAGTTGCTGGATAGCTCTTGACTCACTGATCATTTGTTCTTCTATTGGTCGAAACTCAAAAGTTTGAATATCGCGAGCTACAGTAACCCAAAAGTTCAAAACGCAAAACTTCTCTAACTCGCTCGTCTTACGTTGTAGAGCGGCATTCGTTCAATCGTTTGAAAGTTTACGTTGAGGCAGTTGTTGAACACTCATTCCTAAAGAAATACTTTTGTTTTTTTAAACCCTTGTCTTGCGAACAACTTTGTCTGCTAAAAAAATTAATCCCGGGCGATCCCAATGTTGCCCTGCAACAACCCCTCAGAAAGGAGCGTGTCAGAAGTAGCGCATGAATAGTGGACTCCGGGCGGGCGCGCGTCATATCGGAAAGGCTTCGAAATACTTTACAAAAGTATCCACTCTTTGACTCTTCCACTTTAAAACACTCACAAACCACTCTGTATTAATAAAACAACTCAACTTTTTTAAAACAGCTTGTTGTTTTCGTGAGATTAGTGAAACATCTCCCAGAACCCACCACTGTGGGCAGGTCTCCGATGTCGGTGTCCTTGAAGAAGATGGAGCCGCCCGCCTGGGAGTCGAAGCGGATGCTGCTTCCCCTGCCGCTCAGGATGTGCATGTCCCCGTTGATGGTCAAGATGCGCGGCCTACGCGGGCAAGCCAACCGCGAATTAAGTGGGCGTATGGATACACTGCCGCTATCGTACCTACCTTCTATCAGTAACATACGCACGCAGCTATGTATGGTTCCTTCAGTTACACCATTCTGCGTGTGAGCGAAAACTTCAAAACTATGAATTTATGCACTCCACGCAGGTTGACTGGCAAGCATTTCAGAGGAACAGTTAGAGCTCCAGCGCCCGGCACCCTTCACTGATTCCTTGTAGGTACGCACGCAGCCATCGATGGAGCCATACCTGTACTCCATGGGGTTGACGACGCCTGGCCCGCCGCCGCTCCTTTGTCCCACGCCCTCGTTGGCGCAGAGGAAGGCGAAGACGAGACAACCGAGCAGCCCTTTAGCGCCTTCCATTCCGGCGCTAGCCGATTGTCGACTGTGACTGGGACTGCAGTACAGTTCTTTCTACCTAGGGTTTGTAACCATCGAACTAGCAATTCCCCTTCGAGTTCAGTGTAAAGGCGTGTGGGTCTAGAGCTAGAACTCCAAAGGGCAGCTTATGCGTGAGTAATGTGGCATCAAGCGGTCTGCAGCGATGCGTGGCCGCAGTTGACTGGGCTCCCGATTCTCCGAGTGTAATGGACGGACCGCACGCTTGGAGGTCCAGAACGGTCGACTGTTGTTTATGGCGCGCTCTCGGGTTACCCATCTACAGTGTACGGTGGCCACACCCCCCAAGGGGGTGTGTTTGGCGCAAACGCTGGTGACTGGCATCGCCAGCTGACGTTGCGCTGACGGCGGAAAGCTTCGTCGATTACCTACACAGTTTGTGCGCGTGCGTCCGCTAGGTTTTGCGCGAAACACAGATGATTCGTTCCTTGACGCACTGAATTGGACGCAGCAAGGTCCTTTTGCCAGTTACCCGTCAGAGATTATCGAACTAAAGTCTCCGGTGCTACAGAAGTCATCTTGAGCTTCGCTGCACTGCCCACAAAACGCGCGAGGTTCTTACAAACATTCACTTCCAACTCTTGTGTAATCTGTAGTCAGAATGAGCCTCGTCATCGCTGTTGTTATTGCATTGCCGCTTGCGGCGACTGAAACTGCCGCACAACAACCCTACACAAGCCCTTGTTCCGATGTATGCGTTTTGGGGACACACAGAGGATACTACCACCACCAGGAAGGAACAGGGGGGTAACTAACGCAAAACGAACGACACACGATGGATCTTAGCAGAGTTCGGAACGACTAATGACACAGCGAAACGAGGCTAGGCTTTGACGTTAGGAGTCGGTGCGATGCACGCGTTTCGCGATCGATTGCTACGACATCACCATAGCATAGAACGACAGCGCATGCAGCATCGATGTCGAACGGAAACAATAGCCGAGTGTCATTAGGGTAACTCAACTGGTTGCACAGTCGCACACACCAACGTTGCCCCACCAGGTCGCACCCAGTCACACAACTTCCTTACAGCAACAAGTGCATTCATCGGCTAGCGCTTCGAATGGCGGCAGTTGTGGCGAGGCGCTTCAATTCTGGCGCGGAGGGACGGCGACACCTGTAGAAAATAGTTGTGGTACACCCAATTTAAACACGAGCGCAGTACTGCCCACCCGAACACGGAAGCAAGAGGACTAATTGCCATACGTGCATCAACGTTACAAAATGACACCATTAGGCGAAAGGGCTACAGACGTTTCCATTGTTACAACGCCTTGCAGAGGATGACCAACCGTGCACTCTGGGGGAACGTCGGGGCGGCGCCGCCTCTATAACCACTTGGTGCTGAGGCTTGGACGCGCCTCTGATTGGGGTCTTCTCGACAGACTGCGATTTGTCTCCACCCTTCGCCGTCGCTTGACGCCTGTGGCGATTGAAGCGGAGTTACTATTATACTGGAAACAAGGCATCAAGCTCCTACTGTCGATAACATTAACTCGGCCCACACAACTACTGTCGTAGAAACGCTTGTCGAAAGCACTTCCTACCAAAAGCGTTCCCAGTCACTCTTCCCAATGGTGCAGCCTCACCCCCCCCCCCCCCCCCCCCCCTCCTACCTACGAGACACAGCAACTTAGCAAACGGGGTCGGATTAGAATCAGAAAAGAACAATCTCAACCACTGAGGTAATGGGCGATCGATCCCGCAGAACCATTCCAACGGAAACGCTCCCCCCCCCCCCCCCCCCCATCTTCACAAAGCAGCAGATCAGCACGCCAAGCGTGCTTCCTTCCAGCTACTCAATGTGTTCGAGATCGTTGCGGAGCAACGCCGACTAATGAGACCTGACACGAGCGACAAATCGTCCGACATAGGCTACAGCACCGCATTTGAAGCCCCCCCCCCCCCCCCCCCAGTTTCACATTATCAACATAGCGTGCATACGGCGCTCTCCCGCCACTCACTCCTTCAAGATCTTCTCTCCTCCTTCCACAATAGCCTCCAGCCCTTCCCTTCCATCACGGCCTTCCATGCTGCCACTGTAGTCAGTGATGGTATTGGCCGTCATCTGCAGCTGCTGCAGTTCCACCATGGAGTTCCAGGTGTCCAGAGGGTCGTCCTCCTCCCCGCTCTCCTCTGGCGCCTCCCATTCGTCAGTGTAGGAGACCAGACGCGAGAGACGACTCAGACAGTGACGGGCCTTGGGAGTTAGATGGCGGCCGCCGCCTGCAGAGGGGAAGGATAGAAGGGGCATTGGTGTGATTGGGAGGGGGGGGGCGGTTGCCCCCCCCCCCCATCCCAGACGCCACAAGATACTTCTAATTTACCCCCCCCCCCCCCCCCCCCCCCCCCCCCAGCCGAACACCAACTTGCCAGCCAGCCCTGTCACTCCTGACGACCCAAACGTGGAAAGTTAGGAAATTGGTCTAGAAAAGCATGAAATTGACCAAATCAACCTAAACTTGGTCAAAATAGACTTGTCAAGTCAGGGGTTAAAATTGAACTTGGAACGTTTCAATAGTCACGAGAAGACTACTACTGAGGGCTAACAACTACCCAGACGAAGACGCAGGCTCAATTTCATATCGTCAGTCGCTCACCGGGTATTCTGAGGGCGGCGCCGGTCTCCACATCGGCGAATGGCATCAGGTCCCTTGGGGGCGACTCCAGCGAGCGCTGCACCACCGGAGAGGAGGCCAGGCGAGACAGGGCCTCTGACGCCTCCTGTGCATGTAAGCAGGGAATTGCACAGGCTGAATCTTGACCGTGGTAACTGCTATTCTGGGTTGGGTCTGAATGAGTGCCCCCAAAATTCTGAATGAGTGCCCCAAATTCTGAAAGAGTGCCCCCAAAATTCTGAATGAGCGCCCCCAGGACCCAGAGGCGCACTACTACCACGGCCGTCGGGCACAACCGGCCTAAGCAGGAGGTGAAGAAAATGTAGGAGTGTTCACCCCACCCACTGTTTGCACTAAAACTCGGCCGGCGTCGCGCCTGGCGGGTCTCAACTGAGGCTTAGCGCGACGACCCGCCAGACTGCGACGCCGACTGACTCTTGTGCACTGTGGGCGCAGGGCGAGCCTAAGCATAACCTGATTTCAAAGGAAATGTTGCCTGAAAGTACAGAGAACGAACACGTATAACGACCCCCACAGACGAGATTCTTGGCCCCGCGGCTCCATCCACGCCGTGATTTGACAGACGCCGCACTTAGAACATTGGGGGCACTCATCCAGATATAGCCGCTAATCTGCCAGTAGGCAATAGTACACAACATAGGTTCCCGGGGGGGGAGGGGGGGTTACCCCCTCTCCCCTAGCCCACCCCCGCACATAGGGTACCCGATGATGGTTGATTGGCATTGCATAGTGTGTTGTGCATTTGAGGAGTATATTCAATAGTGTGTCAGAATAGAAAGTTGAGCATTTCTTCGGGGAGTTTCGCCGCAGTTACCTCGAGTTTTCAAAGGTAGTTTGTGCCATTCTTGGGCAATCGTTGCCTATAAGGCTTATTGGTGGGTATCCGGACGACGTTTCAGTCCCCCCCCCCCTCTCCGATCCCGTACCGACCGCCCCGCCCCCCCCCCCCCCCCCTTCAATAACAACTCCAAATTTGTGCCTGCATGTGGCGCAAATTTGTTGTTGTTGTTGCTGATTTCGTATGTATTTGGCCCCATTTATAGCGCGTATTATGGTCTTATGCACGCGCGAACTTCTGAGTAAAAAACCTCTTTCTTCGGGGAGTTTCGCCGCAGTTACCTCGAGTTTTCAAAGGTAGTTTGTGCCATTCTTGGGCAATCGTTGCCTATAAGGCTTATTGGTGGGTATCCGGACGACGTTTCAGTCTCTTCTCCATCCCGTACCGACCGCCCCGCCCCCCCCTTCAATAACAACTCCAAATTTGTGCCTGCATGTGGCGCAAATTTGTTGTTGTTGTTGCTGATTTCGTATGTATTTGGCCCCATTTATAGCGCGTATTATGGTCTTTACATGCACATTTGCTTGCGATACTTTCTGAGTAAAACATACCTTCTTTTCTTCTGTAGTTTATAAGGCAATAAGTTCCATAATTCTTGCAGAAAAGGACCCCCTTAGGTACCATTTTGAAACGACCATCCGGTCCGATTCAGGACGACCCACCCCCCCCCCCCCCGACCATAAGTTGACCCCCCCCCCCCTCCTAACCGAACCCAATCTGGTAGAAACCTATGGTACCTCGAGCGAGCGCGTGTTCTTGTGGTGCAGCTTGGAGGCGTGCCAGATGGTGTGCAACAGGTGGACGGGGTCCACCAGGGGAGACGACGGCGACACTCCTACTCGCACTCCTCCAGCGGTGTCGTTCTTGGAAGACAGGACAGCTGAAGGTGGGGTTACGACGCAGTACGCATCACTAACGGTACCCAGCGCTTCTTCTTCCTACCATATCCGGTACAAAGACCGGATCTAAACGTTTCGCTAGGCTGGGGTGGACGGACAGTCAATTATAGGTGCAGGCGGGGGGGACGGCGGGGGAACCCCCCCCCCCCCCCCCTCTGGCCCTGGCCTCTTGTGAACTTTTCACTGATACTCCCCC
>JASAMZ010007322.1:0-10305 GCA_030248115.1 Linhomoeus sp. GSCO2_2 | reverse complement strand
CTTTCCTCACCTTCAGCACCATACGTAACTGAACGAAGAACAGCGCCAAACTATTCGGTTTGCATGGAGGTTGCATTGCATTTGTACACACCTGCCACTGCGTAAGCTGCAGACTGCCTGCCCACTCTCAGTGAGGGTCCATCCACGAAGGAGTCTGCATTGTGTGGCAGCAGCTCCGTGGCATTGCAGAAGACATCATGTGGCGCGCAGAATCCACCGGCGACAGCCAGCGTCCCATCGGCCAGTCTGCCCGCCGCGTGCAGGTATCTGGCCCTTCTCAGTGTCTCCGGCCGCGTGTCCACCTCTCCTGTCCTTGGGTAGAAGGCCACTACTACTGCGGCAGAGCTTCCAGTAGGACCGCTGCCGCCCGTAAGAATCACAGCGTCTGAGCACAATAATGGAGATAGAGAAGGTCAACTGACCCGAGCTGCGATAAAGCTTCAAAACGAATATTCAAAGTTTCTCCAAGAGGCGCTCCATTATCCTTCGTTGTTAGGTATGCAGTATTTGGAAAGGGAGACACGTGTATTGCTCTGAGAAACCAAATCCCACTCAAAGAAATATTGCTACAAATGATGTTAAATCAATAGACTCACCTTCCAACTCCTCCAAACTGGGCAGCTCACGGGCGAAGTTCGCGCTCTGCGCGTCGTTTGGGTCGCCCCTGGAAGTAAAGTGAAGTCGCTTCAACGTCGGAGCAAGGCGATCAGCCTCAATGTCTGCTAGCTGCCTGCTGGATCAGTAAACAGACTGAGTCACGAATTTTTTGTAATGATAGCCCCATAAATCTATCCTTCCAAGCAAGTTGTGGTAAAATTTACGCTGTGAAACTTACACAGACAAAGGTCAATCTGATCTGATCTGCACATCTGATTCCAAATTTCAGCATCCTTCGTCCATTAATACGAGAATTCTAGCGCAGAACGCAAGACTGGTCTATTTCTCAAGACTTGCTGTCTTCTGTCAGCCTCAGCTGTTGCTACATACAACGCAGTTAATTTGGTGCGACTTGTACCACTTTGAAGAAAACAAAGTTTGATTTCAAGAGGTTTTGTGACGAGATTTTATCTTGTAGCACGCATGCAAACGATTTAAATGGAATCCAAGGCCCGCCATCTCCTCCAGCTGCTGACCGGCCTCCTTCACTAGGCACAGCCAGCACGCACGATCAATTTTACGTTTTGTGCCCCGATTTTCGTGTGAATGGATGTATAATGCAGCAGTTTGGTGTCAGATGATGTGTCAAGGATATTGGCCTTGATCTGTGTAAGTTTCACCGCGCAACGTTTACCACAGCTTGCTGGGAATGGGGGGGGGGGGCTGGATTTATGGGTCACCCAGTACGTACGAAACGACATGATCAGTAGCTTACGTCTAAGTGCATCAACTCGATTCGGCTAGACAAAGAACAAAAGTATTGTTCATCTATACGTACGAACGAATGCCTTCACTGCTCCGTGACAGAGCCCGCTTAGCATGTACCGTGTATTAACTGCAATACGCTCACCTCAACATTGGAACCGACTCTGAAGCCTCTCCGGTTACGAAGATGATTGTCTGGAGCAAGAGCATTATTATTATTTCCGTTTCCGTTTTTCCGAATAGAAGTCCCGGGACTTGTATTTGGCTTTGGCACTTTTTGCGACTCCACTTTTGCCCCAAATGAAAGTCCCGGGACTTATATTTGGAAAGATAGAAGTTGCATCAGTACAGTTGATTCCAATAAAATTGAGTGTTTGCCTAACAAAGAAGCTGCCAAGCTCATTCTATGACTCCAAGCAGTGTCTGCAGCTTCTCTCCTGTGATTCACACCCATGTTCTCACTTCATATGCACTCAGCCAGCCGCTTTTCAGGGAGCATCAAGGAACTTTGAGCTTATGGAAGCGCAATCCTATATACAGGGTGTTTTTTTTAATCTATCAAATCGGAAATCTTAATAACTTTTGCGTGAGTTAACCTAGACGAACGCAACTTGCACACGATAGACACAAAACTATACCATTACATGTGTTACAAAATGGTTTGATTTCACTGCAAACTCCACGAGTTACAGGGTGTCAAAGTTGGAGTCCCAAATTTCCTGATAGTGCCCCACTGGAAAGTCTATAACTCTTGCAACAGGCGGGGCAGTTTTAGGCGACTTGCACCGTTAAATGCAAAAGAAAATGAGCTTCCATATGCCGCAAAGACCGACACTGTAGCTTAAACGACGCGAAAGTTACAGTTCGCCAAAGTTGGTCAGAAAGTGCCGTCGCGGGAGCTCTCCTTGTCTAGGAGTGGTGGAAGTGCTGGACAGCTCTCGCGACGGCACTTACTGACCAACTTTGGCGAACTGTAACTGTCGCGTCGTGTATGCTACAGTGTCGGTCTTTGCGGCATATGGAAGCTCATTTTCTTTTGCATTTAAAGGTGCAAGTCGCCTAAAAATGTCCCGCCTGTTGCAAGAGTTATAGACTTTCCAGTGGGGCACTATCAGGAAATTTGGGACTCCAACTTTGACACCCTGTAACTCGTGGAGTTTGCAGTGAAATAAAACCATTTTGTAACACATGTAATGGTATAGTTTTGTGTCTATCGTGTGCAAGTTGCGTTCGTCTAGGTTAACTCACGCAAAAGTTATTAAGATTTCTGATTTGATAGATTAAAAAAAACACCCTGTACTAAGCGGCATAGAGTGTGTCTGTTTGTCTGTTTGTTTGTCCGGCCATTTTCTCGCGACACGGGCGATGGATCCTGGAGATCTATAGCTTAAACTGACCGTCGTGGACTGGAAGGAATCCTCTCCTATTTTAAAACTTTCGCAATTCACTAAATTTCACAAAAATCATGAAAATATCGGCTGCACAGTACATTTTGAGCACTAAGGAGTGGCTGACAGTTTCTTTCATGCCACTTTTGCAGTATTGTGTCACCATTCACTACCGAGTTGTCGTCTTGAGACCCTGAGGTGTATTTACAGGCATGGTGAGTGGCGCAAGGCTAATCGTAGGCACTGGCAGGGGCACAACCTAAAATCGACTTTGGGCTGAAGCCAAGCATCTACAGGCTAAACTCAAATGCCTTTGATGTGTATTCACAGGCATGTGACCAGGTGTAATTGTAGGCAGTGACACAGGCACAACCTGAAGTCATCTATAGGCTAAAGCCAAATACTCTCTGTGGCATGCCATAAGTCACTGCATGTTCTGACCAGTGGCATGCGCCATCAGTAGCTTCATGACAATTGCGTAACGACAGTGCTCTTGGGACTATAGAGATTCTCCTACGGGCTAAAGGCTCTAGTCCATATTACTAAGCGGCCTAGAGTCTGTCCGTCTGTTTGTGGCTCTGCGAGCTCCATATCTCTAGACACAGTTGTCGGTTCGCGATGATCTATGGCTTAAACTGACCGTCCTGGCCTGTAGTTGTGCATGAAGGTTTGTGGACTTTGGTCGATGTCTAAATTCCAAAATATTTCGAAAATATCGACTGCGCCAGTACATTCTGAGCACAGAAGGCACCACACGCAGTGATTGACGTTTGATTTCGCGCCAAACGCACTTTACAGTGTCACCATTCATGACAGAGTTGTCGTTGTGACACTCCAAAAGTTTATTCGCAGGCACTGTGTGCACTGGCAGGGGCGCAGCATCAAACTGCTTTGGATCAATGTCAAATGTCTTTCGATCTATCTGAAATCTACTACGGGCTAAATCCATATGTCTACGGGCTAAAGCCAAGTGTCTATTGTGTATTTGCAGGAGTGGGAGCTGGTGCGACCCTAAATGTAGGCACTGGCAGGGGCACAGTGTCAAATGCCTTGAGATCGATATGAAATGTTCCATGGGCTAAACCCAATAGTCTACAGGCTAAACCCAAGTGTCCATTGTGTATTTACAGGTACGGGAGCTGGCGAGAGTCTAAATGTAGGCACTGGCAGGGGCACAGTGTCAAATGGCTTGAGATCTATCTGAAATGTTCTATGGGCTAAACTAAGTTGTCTATGGGTTGAACCCAACACGATTGACCATAGAGATTCTCCTACGGGCTAAAGGCTCTAGTCCTATATACTATGGCGCCTAACTGTGTCCGTGTGTTTGTTTGTCTGTGTGCGCCATAACTCTAGACACAGTTGTCGGTTCGCGATGATCTATAGCTTAAACTGACCGTCCTGGCCTGTAGTTGTGCATGAAGGTTTGTTGACTTTGGTCGATCTCTAAATTCCAAGATATTTCACAAATATCGACTGCGCCAGTACATTCTGAGCACAGAAGGCACCACACGCAGTGATTGACGTTTGATTTCGCGCCAAACTCACTTTGCAGTGTCACCATTCATGACAGAGTTGTCGTTGTGAGACTCCAAAAGTTTATTCGCAGGCACTGCGTGCACTGGCAGGGGTGCAGCATGAAACTGCTTTGGATCAATGGCAAATGTCTTTCGATCTATCTAAAATCTCCTACGGGCTAAATCCAAATGTCTACGGGCTAAAGCCAAGTGTCTATTGTGTGTTTGCAGGCATGGGAGCTGGTGCGAGCCTAAATGTTGGCACTGGCAGGGGCACAGTGTCAAATGGCTTGAGATATATGAAATGCTCTATGGACTAAACCCAATAGTCTGCAGGCTAAACCCAAGTGTCTATTATGTGTTTTCAGGCACGGGAGCTGGCGAGAGCCTAAATGTAGGCACTGGCAGGGGCACAGTGTCAAATGGCTTGAGATCTATCTGAAATGTTCTATGGGCTAAACTAAGTTGTCTATGGGTTGAACCCAACACGATTGACCATAGAGATTCTCCTACGGGCTAAAGGCACTAGTCCTTATTACTAAGCGGCCTAGAGTCTGTCCGTCTGTTTGTGGCTCTGCGAGCGCCATATCTCTAGACACAGTTGTCGGTTCGCGATGATCTATGGCTTAAACTGACCGTCCTGGCCTGTAGTTGTGCATGAAGGTTTGTGGACTTTGGTCGATGTCTAAATTCCAAAATATTTCGAAAATATCGACTGCGCCAGTACATTCTGAGCACAGAAGGCACCACACGCAGTGATTGACGTTTGATTTCGCGCCAAACGCACTTTACAGTGTCACCATTCATGACAGAGTTGTCGTTGTGACACTCCAAAAGTTTATTCGCAGGCACTGTGTGCACTGGCAGGGGCGCAGCATCAAACTGCTTTGGATCAATGTCAAATGTCTTTCGATCTATCTGAAATCTACTACGGGCTAAATCCATATGTCTACGGGCTAAAGCCAAGTGTCTATTGTGTATTTGCAGGAGTGGGAGCTGGTGCGACCCTAAATGTAGGCACTGGCAGGGGCACAGTGTCAAATGCCTTGAGATCGATATGAAATGTTCTATGGGCTAAACCCAATAGTCTACAGGCTAAACCCAAGTGTCCATTGTGTATTTACAGGCACGGGAGCTGGCGAGAGTCTAAATGTAGGCACTGGCAGGGGCACAGTGTCAAATGGCTTGAGATCTATCTGAAATGTTCTATGGGCTAAACTAAGTTGTCTATGGGTTGAACCCAACACGATTGACCATAGAGATTCTCCTACGGGCTAAAGGCTCTAGTCCTATATACTAAGCGCCATAGAGTTTGTTTGTGTGTTTGTTACCACGATAACTTTTGCAAGTGTTAACGGATCGCGATGATCTATACATCAAAAGAACCACCGTCGCCTGGAATAGAAAACGTCCTATTGTGGACTTTGTCTGATGACAAATTTCTGAATTTCAAAAATGTCTCTATTCGGAATATACTGTAGCAAATCAGCAAATGTTGTGCGCCCTAATACAGTATTATGCACACTATAGTGGTCCACTGACAAATTACTAAAACACAAATGGCTAAACAGTCAAACGGACATTGTCATATTTTGCAACCATAGAAGTAGGCACTGGCAGGGGCACATTGCCAAACAGCATCAAACTATTTTGGATCTATGTCGAATGACTTTACATCTATCTGAATTCTCCTACTGGCTATACACCAAATGTCTATGGGCTAAACCCAAGAGTCGACTGTGCATTTACAGGCATGGGAGCTGGTGCAATCCTAAACATAGGCACTGACAAGGGCACGGGGTCGAATGACTTGAGATCTATCTGAAATGTCCTATGGGCTAAACCCAATTGTCTACGTGTTAAACCCAAGTGCCTATTGTGTATTCACAGGCACGGGAGCTGGTGTGATCCTAAATGTAGGCCCTGGCAGGGGAACAGTGTCCAATGACATGAGATCTAACTGTAATGTCTTGCGGTGCACTGAGTTTGATGATTGCATTATCTCTTCCAGGCTCTGCAGACTGCAAATAAGCTATTGAGCATAGAGATTCTCCTACGGGCTAAAGGCTCTAGTCCATATTACTAAGCGGCCTAGAGTCTGTCCGTCTGTTTGTGGCTCTGCGAGCGCCATATCTCTAGACACAGTTGTCGGTTCGCGACGATCTATGGCTTAAACTGACCGTCCTGGCCTGTAGTTGTGCATGAAGGTTTGTTGACTTTAGTCGATGTCTAAATTCCAAAATATTTCGAAAATATCGACTGCGACAGTACATTCTGAGCACAGAAGGCACCACACGTTGTGATTGACGTTTGATTTCGCGCCAAAAGCGCTTTACAGTGTCACCATTCATGACAGAGCTGTCGTTGTGAGACGCCAAAGTGTATTCGCAGGCACTGGCAGGGGCGCAGCATCAAACAGCTTTGGATCAATGTCAAATGTCTTTAGATCTATCTCAAATCTCCTACGGGCTAAACACAAATGTCTACGGGCTAAAGCCAAGTGTCTATTGTGTATTTGCAGGCACGGGAGCTGGTGCGAGCCTAAATGTAGGCACTGGCAGGGGCACAGTGTCAAATGGCTTGAGATCTATCTGAAATGCTCTATGGGCTAAAGCCAATAGTCTACAGGCCAAACCCAAGTGTCTATTGTGTATTTACAGGCACGGGAGCTGGTGCCAGCCTAAACGTTGGCACTGGCAGGGGCACAGTGTGAAATGGCTTGATATCTATCTGAAATGTTCTACAGACTAAACTAAGTTGTCTATGGGCTGACCCCAACACCATTGACCATAGAGATTCTCCTACGGGCTAAAGGCTCTAGTCCATATTACTAAGCGGCCTAGAGTCTGTCCGTGTGTTTGTGGCTCTGTGAACGACATAACTCTAGCTACAGTTGACGGATCGCGATGATCTATGGCTTAAACTGACCGTCCTGGCCTGTAGTTGTGCATGAAGGTTTGTGGACTTTGGTCGATGTCTAAATTCCAAAATATTTCGAAAATATCGACTGCGCCAGTACATTCTGAGCACAGAAGGCACCACACGCAGTGATTGACGTTTGATTTCGCGCCAAACGCACTTTACAGTGTCACCATTCATGACAGAGTTGTCGTTGTGACACTCCAAAGTGTATTCGCAGGCACTGTGTGCACTGGCAGGGGCGCAGCATCAATCTGCTTTGGATCAATGTCAAATGTCTTTAGATCAATCTCTAATCTCCTACGGGCTAAATCCAAATGTCTACAGGCTAAAGCCAAGTGTCTATTGTGTGTTTGCAGGCACAGGAGCTGGTACAAGCCTAAATGTAGGCACTGGCAGGGGCACAGTGTCAAATGGCTTGAGACCTATCTGAAATGTTCTATGGGCTAAACCCAATAGTCTGCAGGCTAAACCCAAGTGTCTAATGTGTATTTACAGGCACGGGAGCTGGTGCGAGCCTAAATGCAGGCACTGGCAGGGGCACAGTGTCAAATGGCTTGAGATCTATCTGAAATGTTCTATGGGCTAAACCCAATAGTCTACAGACTAAACCCAAGTGTCTATTGTGTATTTACAGGCATGGGAGCTGGTGTGATCCTAAATGTAGGTACTGGCAGGGGCAAAGGGTCGACTGATTTGAGATCTATCTGTAATGTCCTATGGGCTAAACTAAGTTGTCTGTGGGCTGAACCCAACACCAGTGACCATAGAGATTCTCCTACGGGCTAAAGGCTCTAGTCTACATTACTATGCTAGCTAGGTGTAGTGTCTGTCCGTCTGTCTGTCCGTCCACGCTTGCCTCCCTAGCACTTCGCCACGCGACGCTTCAGCATGCGCTTGCCTCGCTAGCACTTCGCCACGCGACGCTTCAGCACGCGCGCGCCTAGACGCCAGCGGGACGCCAGCGGCGGCAATCAATCGCTGCACGGCCAGCGCCGCCTGTTGCTGCCTGCCTTCAACGCAGGCATCGCCTGAACAGTACGGCAAGGCACCGTCGCCGCTCAATCAGGGTCGCTCCCCTTAGCTCGCATTGGATCTGGCGGCTCTCTACCATTTGTTTTGCGCGGCGCTTTGTACGGCGCGTTCGCGAGGCAGTCAGCGCCGTTGGCTTGCAACAGGAGAGACTTTCTGCAACAGTACAAATCTTGCAACAGTACAGACGTTGCAACAGGATGGTCGCGCAAGGCGACCAGTGCCACTGGCTCGCAACAGGCCTGATTTTGCAACAGGACAAATCTTGCAACAGGACAGATTTTGCAACAGAAAAATCTGCCCGCTCTCTATCATTTGTTTTGCGCGGCGCTTTGTACGGCGCGTTCGCGAGGCAGTCAGCGCTGTCGGCGTGCAACAGGACAGACTTTCTGCAACAGGACAAATGTTGCAACAGTACAGACGTTGCAACAGGATGGTCGCGCGAGAGGCGACCAGTGCCATTGGCCCGCAATAGGACAGACCTTCTGCAACAGGACAGATTTTGCAACAGGAGCAACAGGACAGACCTTGCAACAGGACAGATTTTGCAACAGGACAAATCTTGCAACAGGACAGATTTTGCAACAGGACAAATCTTGCAACAGGACAGATCTTGCAACAGGACAGATTTTGCAACAGGACAGATTTTGCAACATTACAGATCTTGCAACAGGACAGATCTTGCAACAGGACAGATCTTGCAACAGGACAGATCTTGCAACAGGACAAATTTTGCAACAGGACAAATCTTGCAACAGGACAGATTTTGCTACAGGACAGATCTTGCAACAGGACAAATCTTGCAACAGGACAGATTTTGCAACAGGACAAATGTTGCAACAGGACAAATCTTGCAACAGGACAGATCTTGCAAGAGGACAGATTTTGCAACAGGACAAATCTTGCAAGAGGACAGATCTTGCAAGAGGACAAATCTTGCAACAGGACAGATTTTGCAACAGGACAGACCTTGCAAGAGGACAGATTTTGCAACAGGACAGATCTTGCAACAGGACAGATTTTGCAACAGGACAAATCTTGCAACAGGACAGATCTTGCAACAGGACAGATTTTGCAACAGGACAAATCTTGCAACAGGACAGATCTTGCAACAGGACAGACCTTGCAACAGGACAGATTTTGCAACAGGACAAATCTTGCAACAGGACAGATCTTGCAACAGGACAGATTTTGCAACAGGACAAATCTTGCAACAGGACAAATGTTGCAACAGGACAGATTTTGCAACAGGACAAATCTTGCAACAGGACAATTCTTGCAACAGGACAGATCTTGCAACAGGACAGATCTTGCAACAGGAGAGACCTTGCAACAGGACAAACCTTGCAACAGGACAGATCTTCCAACAGGACAGCACCGTTGGGTCGCAACAGGACAGACCTTCTGCAACAGGACAGATTTTGCAACAGGACAAATCTTGCAACAGGACAGATCTTACCACAGGACAGATCTTGCAACAGGAGAGACCTTGCAACAGGACAAACCTTGCAACACGACAGGCCTTGCAACAGGATAGATCTTGCAACATGAGAGACCTTGCAACAGGTCAGACCTTGACAATGAACAGGACGGACGTTGCGGCGCGCGCACGAGGCGACCACCGCCGTTGGCTCACAACAGGACAGACCTTGCAACGGACAGACCTTGAACAGGACATATTATGCAACAGGACATTACGGCCATTGACGACTACATTCCGTGCTATTCAGATCATACTAATTCTTCTGCAATAGGAAGGAACGGCTAGTAATTGTCGATTGCGGATAGCACTTTCTGCTTGACTATGGATGATTCATGTCATCGCGCAACAAAATATTCGCTCCAAATAGAAGTACAGTAGTGGGAACTTCTATTTGGCAGGAAAGCAATAGAAGTCACTGGGGCTTCTATTTGGGTGGGCTTTTAATCGGAAAAACCCTACTGTGTTTTCCTGCTACTTCCGCAGTGGAAAGGCCCGCTGATATCTCAATAACTCACCGTTGCAATGATGATCGTCAGCTTCATCATGCGAATCCGATTACTGTTCCTTCCTAGAACTCCGCTGGTTGGAAGTGGTCTGCTGACCT
>JASAMZ010007320.1:0-40745 GCA_030248115.1 Linhomoeus sp. GSCO2_2 | reverse complement strand
GCAAGACCACTCCAACAAGCTGTGTGTGTAAAAAGTTCAACCTATACCTTGTGTCCGTCAGATTTTGGTGAACAGTAGAGTGAACTTTGTACACATCGTTAGCCGCATCTGGAGTAAGTGTCTTGAGAACGTGTGCCTTAATACCAAGTGCAGCTATCCCCACGATACGCTTATCTGTACAGCTGATCTAAAGCTCAGTGATATCGCCGCGTTCGCTATATGTTATCGGCATGATACGACGCCGTTTGTCTGGTGTTTCCTACCGGTGTGAAAACGTCACATCGAACAAAAAACGTGCCAAAAGTTTGGTGCGGTCGTTCTTTATCAGAAATTCCTCTTGGCGTACGCGCTTGCTATTTTACGTTCACATTAATCAATCAACAAAGTTTTGGAATTTACAAAATTTTGACATTTCTGTCAAATTTTGAACATTACTGTCAAATTTAGTATTTGCAAAAAATTTCTTGCATGTTACTGTTTATCCGTAGTCTCTGCGCTTACAAATTCTGAAGAAATTTTGCCGTTAGCCCATCAGATGAAAATGTCGATTTTGACATTTTTTAAACATTTAATTCTAAATTTCTCAAAATTGCAATCTATTTAAACTGTAAAACTGTATCACAAATTCTTATTGGCATATGGCCTTGCCATTTCTGGATTCACGTTCGTCAATAAATGACGTTCTATTTTTGTCATTTTATGGAATTCGGACAAAATATTTGCGCATTTCTATCAAATTCCACATTTGGAAAAATTTTCTTTTGTGTTACAAATTATCTGCTGTCTATGCCCTTTCCATTTCTGAAGAAATTTTGCCGCTAGCCCATCAGACGAAAAAGTCGATTTTGACATTTTTTATTTTAAATTCTAAATATCTCGAAATTGCGATTTATATAAACTGCAAAACATTGTCAGATATTCTTGTTGACATCGGCCTTACCATTTCTGCATTCACATTCGTCAATAAGTGACGCTCTGTTTTTGTCAATTTGAGGAATTTTGACAAATAATCGCGTATTTCTATCAAATTCCACATTTGGAAAAATTTTCTTTTGTGTTACAAATTATCTGCGGTCTATGCCCTTGCCATTTCTGAAGAAATTTCGTCGCAAGCTCATCGGGTGAAAAAGTCGGTTTTTGACATTTTTGAATTTCAATTGTGAATATCTCGAAAATGCGAAATTAGCAACAGAAACGGACATCGGATCCGTGCTCAGCGACCTTGGCTCTACTTGACCACATATGCCACATATCTTACTTTTGTGCGACGGACAGACAGACAGACACACACACACACAGACACACATTGTCATCCGTATATATACACCTCGCCGCGCTGAGGCGCGGCGAAAAAAGTGTAGTCGCGAGGAGAGTCAAAGACGCTGCACGAAACCGGAAAGGGCCTTGCTACAATCTCAGTAAAAAGTCAAAGCTCAAAACCACTCCGCTTTTTAAAAGAGACTTGTTAGTACGTTTTGTCAGTGAATGATGGTTTGAAATTATAGTTTCGGTTCTCCAAATAGTTTCGGGGCTCCAACTAGTTTCTCCCCTGAGAGACACATTGAAAAAATAGTTTCGCCCAAAACTACTCGGCACTTTACGGTACAACTCTTTGGACTAGATTCGCGTCGCTCTGACTATTGTCACGGGCGTCGTTCAGTGGTAAGAGATATGTTTTACGCGTTGTCGCTTGGGAAGTGGCAATGAAAATCGCAGAGAGACCTTCATCGAACGGTCTTCCAAGCATAGAAACTGTAGGTAGGTAGCGCGCGCGATGACCAAGAGAAGACAGCTGCTTCTCAGATGGGATGGGGGCGGCGTGGCCTCAGGCACCGTGGGACGTTAATTGAAAATCAGTCGGTTAATAATAGAAAATTAATAGAAAATCAGTCGGTCTGAAGTCTGTCTGAGTGGCAGGTGGCTTGGCGGATGTTCTGCCTACTAGAACACTATCCAGAAGAGTCGTCAAGAAAGCAAGAACATTTTACCGTAAACACTCTAAAAGCCCCCCTCCCTCGAATAAGCCCCCCTCCCCTCCAACAGTACCCCCTCCCCCCCCCCCCCCCCTAGAGGGAGGTTTGAAAAATAAGGCCCCCCCCCCCCCTCCAATAATACCCTCTACCTTATGTACTATAGTACATGTATGTGTACTATAAGCCATACTGTATGCATGTATACTGCACTATAGTACTACTACAACTACTATATGTAGTAAATATTCCCTTAGTACATGCTATGTTAAGGATATTCAGTGCCTGGAAGGTATATTCTGTATGGCATACGTACATTTTGTGCACCTTGGGTCTCTGGAAGAGGGGTCGAAATATTCAGCCCCCCCTCGAATAAGCCCACCCCCTCCAATAGTACCCCCCCCCCCCCCCCTTAGAGGAGGGTTGAAAAAATAAGCCCCCCGGGGGCTTATTAGAGTATTTACGGTATGCAGTAACGAGAGTACAGAAACGCCAAAATTTGCGTGTGGCCCGCGTTCTAATAGCAGCAAACTTCATGCTTGTGCGATATACAGGACATATGTACGGTTGCGCATCCTTAAACATGCGCGTGAACCTGTACCGGGTTTTTCCGCTTAAGCGCCCCGGGGCGCTTACGTTGAAATGGGTCCTGAGACGACCTAAAGTTGGCGCCATCTAAGCGCCCCGGGGCGCTAAAACGGAAAATGCTCTAAAGTACTGTAGAAGAGTTCTGGTGACTTATTGTGGCGTTCTGTGCATTTACAAGCTTCTCTAAGTGCCCAACCGACAACTCCCAGCCCTAAAGACGTCACATACAAGCTTATCGGGCAGTTACACTGAACTTCAAAACAAAATGAGACCCTGTAACTCGGCGCGGGCGACCTACACAGCTTCCTCAACCTCTGCCAAACCACATATATGCGCGATTTGAGCAATTTACAGCTTCACAGATAAGTAAAACTCGCGTAACAATGGTCTGAAATGTGTTTCTATTGTAATATTCCAAGCCTTCTCGCGAAATTTACCCGTCAGACCTACTATTTTACTGACATGACAGCGCAAAACTTTAGCACCCCGTAAGCGCCCCGGGGCGCTTATGTGGCAGTGAAAACCTCGTAAGCGCCCCGGGGCGCTTAAGGGGGGGGGGGGGGCGCTTAAGCGGAAAAACCCGGTACTGTGTCAGTGTCGTGGTGTGGAGCTGTGTCACGCGCTAGTTCTCGCCGTGGTTCACCTATGACATGATACGCACAACCGTTGAATGTCGAACCTGCAGGCCATATACCGTAAATCCTCCAATAAGCGCCCTGGGCGCTTATTTTTTCGCCGCGCCTCAGCGCGGCGAGGTGTATATATACGGATGACAATGTCTGTGTGTGTGTCTGTGTGTGTGTCTGTGTTTCCGTGGCACCGAAGTAAAACATGTGGCATGTGTGATCAAGTAGAGTCAAGGTCGCTGAGTGTGGATCCAAGATATTCACAATTAAAATTCAAAAATGTCGAAAATCGACTTTTTCACCTGATGAGCTAGCCGCGAAATTTCTTCAGAAATGGAAAGAGCACGGACCTCTGATAATTTGTGACACCAAAGAAATTTTTTTGTCAATGTGAAATTTGATAGAAATACGAAATTGTTTGCCGAAATTTCATAAATTGACAAAAATAGAACGTAATTTATTGACAAATGTGAATGCAGAAATTGAAAGGTCGCAAGCCAGTAAGAATTTGTCACATAGTTTTTCAGTTTTGAAAAATTGCAATTTGGAGATATTTACAATTAAAATATGAAAGTATCGAAAACCGACTTTTTCGCCTGCTGAGCTAGCGGCGAAATTTCTTCAGAAGTGGAAAGAGCACAGGCCGTGGACAATTTGTAACACAAAAGAATTTTTTTCAAATGTGGAATTTCATAGAAATACGCAATTATTTGTCAAAATTTCATAAATTGACAAAAATAGAACGTCATTTATTGACGCATATAAATGCAGAAATTGAAAGGTCGTAAGCCAGTAAGAATTTGTGACATGGTTCTACAGCTTTGAAATACTGCAATTTAGAGATATTTACAATTATAATATAAAAAAGTCGAAAATCGATTTTGTCGCCTGATGGACTAGCGGTGAAATTTCTTCAGAAATGGAAAGAGCATAGACCGCAGATAATATGTAACACAAACAAAATTGTTTGCAATTGTGGAATTGTATAGAAATACGCCACAATTTGCCAAAATTCTATAAATTGACAAAAGCGTCATAACGCGAAATACGCAACCAAACGAAATCCCTGGTAGAGAACGACTGCACCAAACAGTTGGCAAGTTTTTTGTTCGATGTACCGTATTCCCACAGGTATAAAACTTCAGATGAACGGCGTCGTATCATGCCGATACCATATAGCGAACGCGGCGATATCACTGAGCTTTAGATCAGTTGTACAGACAACCGTATCGTGGTAATAGCTGCATTTGAATTGTGGTACACGTTTTCAAGATACCTTCGCTAGATGCATCTAATTATGCGAATGAAATTCACTATACAGTTCACCAAGATTAGACAGACACAAAGTATAGGGTGAACTTTTTACACACACAGCTTGTTTAACCTACCTTTAGGGGGGGGGGGCGCTTATTGGAGGGGGGCGCTTATCCGAGGGGGGCGCTTATTAACTGGACCCCTCAGGAGTGCCAAAATTTCACCAAAATTCTCCGTTGTTGACACATTTTGAGCACATCTGCATAGATTTCAGACTGAAACTGTATAGCTTTTGATCAGAATACCTGCAATTAGTAGTAGTGCTGTCATATGTAGCCAAAACTTGTGTTAGGAATGGTCACAAAGCACGTATGGTAGTGCTAGTGCTGCTGGTACTAACAAAAGGTGGGCGCTTATTGGAGGGGGGGGCTTATTTTTTCAACTTCCCTCTAGGGGGGCGCTTATTTGGGGGTGGGGGGGGCGCTTACTGGAGGATTTACGGTATCAAGCTTGGGAACAATGATTTGGATATCCGGAAAGCGCGCATTGTATTGAAGAGGTCTTAGGATAGCGCCAATTCTAGCCTGACGCCAGAAACCCCTACGCCAGCTTTCGGTGCGGAATAAACGTCTGCTACCGACCTGGGTGGCCAATATAAACCGAAACTGCCTAGTTTCAGTTTCAGATTCAGTTACAATCAGTTAACTGAAACTGAAACACTGGCACGGACGCCATAACTGAAGCTGAAACTAAACTAAAACTCACAGTCTATATTCAGTTACCTATCTGAATATGAATTTTTTTCCAAATTCATCGAATTTGGAAGCCAAGCAGTGAAATGTCCTTCGTTCATCATCATCCTTGATGACCCACTTTGATGAGGGCCCTTGGCCAGATGTCCTCGAACGCTTTGTCCCATCATTGAGGCAACGTGTCCTACTACACTTCAAAATGAATTGTAGTATAGTATAGTACAAGCCATCCTTCAAGGCCTGCCCTCTTTCTGACTCCGACTTATACGGTAGTCGGTGAAAGTAGTTGGTTAGCTTTTGGGTGACAAATGTCTCCAAATTGTGGCGCAGCGGCACCGTGTATTTCAACGGCTCCGGTTCCTTGGGCCACGAAAACATGTGCCTCATAATTGGCGTCATCATATAATTAGACGCCGCTTGTGCCCACTCAAAATTCTCCATCATAGTAGGCGGCGGGTAATCCATAAGGGTTTCTCCGCCCCTGTGAACTTCATTGATGGCCGCCGCCATCTCCGACTTTGTCTTTTTTTTTAATGGCGGTCAGCCTCTTTGTTAAATATAACGTCGTTTATTGACAAATGTGAATGCAGAAATGGAAAGGTCGTATGCCAATAAGGATTTGTGACATAGTTTTGCAGTTTTCAAAAATTGCAATTTCGAGATATTTTCTATCCAAATATGGAAATGTCAAAAATCGACTTTTTCACCTGATGATATAGCGGCGAAATTTCTTCAGAAATGGAAGGCGCATGGACTGCGGATAATTTGTAATGCAAGAGAAATTTTTTGCAAATATGGAATTTAATAGAAATACGTGATTATTTTTCAAAGTTCCATAAATCAACAAAAATAGAACGTCGTTTTTTGACGAATTTGAACGCGGAAATGGTAAGGCCGCATGCCAATAAGAATTTGTGACATAGGTTTACATTTTTTATAAATTCCAATTTCGAGATATTTAGAATTAAAATTTTAAATAAATGTCAAAATCGAGATTTTCGTCTGATGGCCAGAACAGCTGTTTATTGATGATAATGATGAATGGGCACTCGGAAACAGAAATGCGTACTGGATTCGCTCGCACCAAACTTGGCATGTTTTTTGTTGGATGTGACGTTTTCACGCAGGTAGGAAACATCAGATATACGGCGTCGTATCATGCCGATAACATATAGCGAACGCGGCGATATCACTGAGCTTCAGATCAGCTGTACAGACAACCGTATCGTGGGGATAGCTGCACTTGGCGTTAAGGTACACATTCTCAAGACACTTTCTCCAGATGCGGCTAACGATGTGTATGAAGTTCACTATACTGTTCACCAACATTTGACAGACACAAAGTATAGGTTGAACTTTTTACACACACAGCTTGTTAGGCTGATACTCCTCTCGCCCCAGAGCTTCCTCTCCGAGGTCGAAACCTTCAGCCGTCTCATCATTCGGCTGATCCAGCATTTCCACCGGAATTGGCAGTGGCGGGAGTCCCGTCGCCTGCTCATCTGTCAACTTTGCTTTGCTCAGCGCGGTGAGCACCTCCTCTGTCTGCGCTTCCAACCGCGCACGCTCGTACTCTGTCGGCGTCGCATATTCAGGGATGTATCTGGGCTCGTGAGACTCAGTAGGCTCCACGACCCACACACTTCCGTCCGTGTCTTCCGCCGACTGGCCTTCCATCGAGGGCCGGCCTGCCCAATAGTAGAGTACTAGTGCCTTTAGCCCGTAGGAGAATCTCTATGGTCAATAGCCCATGGGTAATCTGCACAGTGTGAAAGAGATAAAGCAATCATCAAATCCAGTGCACCTCAGGACTTTGAGGTTGATCTCAAATCATTTATCACTGTGCCCCTGCCAGTGCCTGCATTTAGGATCACACCAGCTCCCATGCGTGTAAATACACAATAGACACTTGAATTTAGCCCGTAGTCACTTGGGTGTAACCCATAGGCCATTTCAGATAGTTCTCAAGCCATCCACCCCTGTGCCCCTGCCAGGGCCTACATTTAGGATCGCATCAGCTCCTGTGCCTGCAAATACACAACAGACGCTTGGGTTTAGCCGTAGACATTTGGGTTTAGCCAATAGGACATTTCAGATAGATCTCAAGCCACTTGACACTGTGCCCCTGCCAGTGCCTACATTTAGACTCGTGCCAGCTCCCGTGTCTGTAAATACACAATAGACGCTTGGGTTTATCCCGTAGACATTTGGGTTTAGCCCATAGAGATTTCAGACAGATCTAAAGACATTTGACATTGATCGAAAGTTGTTTGATGCTGTGCCCCTGCCAGTGCATGCAGTGCCTGCGAATATACTTTGGAGTCTCACAACGACAACTCTGTCATGAATGGTGACACTGTAAAGTGCTTTTGGCACGAAATCAATCGTCAATCACAGAGCGTGGTGCGTTCTGTGCTCAGAATGTACTGGTGCAGCCGATATTTGCGAAATATTGTGGAATTTAGTCATCAGTCAAAATTCTAAAATAGGAGGGAATTCCTTCCAGCCCACGACGGTCAGTTTAAGCCATAGATCTCCAGGATCCGTCGCCTGTGTCGCGAGATAATGGCCGGACAAACAAACAAACAGACAAACAGACTCTATGGCGCTTAGTATATAGGACTAGTGCCTTTAGCCCGTAGGAGAATCTCTATGGTCAATAGCCCATGGGTAATCTGCACAGTGTGAAAGAGATAAAGCAATCATCAAATCCAGTGCACCTCAGGACTTTGAGGTTGATCTCAAATCATTTATCACTGTGCCCCTGCCAGTGCCTGCATTTAGGATCACACCAGCTCCCATGCGTGTAAATACACAATAGACACTTGAATTTAGCCCGTAGTCACTTGGGTGTAACCCATAGGACATTTCAGATAGTTCTCAAGCCATCCACCCCTGTGCCCCTGCCAGGGCCTACATTTAGGATCGCATCAGCTCCTGTGCCTGCAAATACACAACAGACGCTTGGGTTTAGCCTGTAGACATTTGGGTTTAGCCAATAGGACATTTCAGATAGATCTCAAGCCACTTGACACTGTGCCCCTGCCAGTGCCTACATTTAGACTCGTGCCAGCTCCCGTGTCTGTAAATACACAATAGACGCTTGGGTTTATCCCGTAGACATCTGGGTTTAGCCCATAGAGATTTCAGACAGATCTAAAGACATTTGACATTGATCGAAAGTTGTTTGATGCTGTGCCCCTGCCAGTGCATGCAGTGCCTGCGAATATGCTTTGGAGTCTCACAACGACAACTCTGTCATGAATGGTGACACTGTAAAGTGCTTTTGGCACAAAATCAATCGTCAATCACAGAGCGTGGTGCGTTCTGTGCTCAGAATGTACTGATGCAGCCGATATTTGCGAAATATTGTGGAATTTAGTCATCAGTCAAAATTCTAAAATAGGAGGGGATTCCTTCCAGCCCACGACGGTCAGTTTAAGCCATAGATCTCCAGGATCCGTCACCTGTGTCGCGAGAAAATGGCCGGACAAACAAACAAACAGACAAACAGACTCTATGGCGCTTAATAGGACACTAGTGCCTTTAGCCCGTAGGCGATACTGTATATCTATAGCTGAACACCTATGGAAACAGAGCCATTTGTATCGACCCATGGAAATCAGCCACTGCTCACAACATGTATTGGCCTATGGTTCACGGCCAATGCTCACAACAGCCCATAGAAGAATCTGATAGATCTAAAGTCATTTGACACTGCGCCTCTATCAGTGCCTGCTTTTAGGGTTGCACCAGCTCCTACGCCTACGCGACACTGAAGCTAACACACGGAAGCTTGCATTTAGCCCATAGAAGATTTCAGATAGATCTAATGTCTTCTGACACTGTTCCCCTGCCAGTGCCTGCATTTACCATTGCGCCCACAACCGTGCCTTTGATTACACTGAACTTTGCATATAGGTGTTTGTGTTTAGCCCTTAGGAGATTTCAGATAGAGCTAATGTCTTCTGACACTGTGCCTCTGCCAGTGCCTGCATTTACATTTGCACCTGTTCCCGTGCCTCCAAATACCTGTAGGAGTCTCACAGCGACAGCTCTCAAGTGAATGGTGACACGACAGTGCGAAATTGACCAGTAGGCACTCATTAGTGCTCAGAATGTACTGTGCAGTCGATATTTTCGTGAATTTTTTGGAATTTAGTAATTTGCAAAAGTTTTAAAATAGGAGGGGATTCCTTCCAGCCCACGACGGTCAGTTTAAGCTATAGATCTCCAGGATCCGTCAAGTGTGTCAAGAGAAAATGGCCGGACAAACAAACAAACAGACAGACTCTATGCCGCTTAGTATATAGGACTAGTGCCTTTAGCCCATTGGTGATACTGTATATCTATAGCTGAACACCTATAGAAACAGAGCCATTTGTATCGACCCATGGAAATCAGCCACTGCTCACAACATGTATTGGCCTATGGTTCACAGCCAATGCTCACAACAGCCCATAGGAGATTCTGATAGATCTAAAGTCATTTGACACAGCACCTCTATCAGTGCCTGCTTTTAGGGTTGCACCAGCTCCCATGCCTCAGAATACACTGAAGCTAACACATGGAAGCTTGCATTTAGCCCATAGGAGATTTCAGATAGATCTAATGTCTTCTGACACTGTGCCCCTACCAGTGCCTGCATTTACCATTGCTCCCACTTCCATGTCTTTGGTTACACTGAACTTTACATATAGGTGTTTGTGTTTAGCCCATAAGAGGTTTCAGATAGATCAAAAGTCTCTTGACACTGCGCCCTTGCCAGTGCCTGCATTTATCATTGAACCTGTTCCCGTGCCTCTGAATACACTGAAGCTAACACATGGATGCTTGTGTTCAGCCCTTAGGAGATTTCAGATAGAGCTAATGTCTTCTGACACTGTGCCCCTGCCAGAGCCTGCATTTACCTTTGCACCAGTTCCCGTGCCTCCAAATACCTGTAGGAGTCTCACAGCGACAGCTCTGGTGTGAATGGTGACACGACAGTGCGAAATTTCCACTAAAATGACCAGTAGGCACTCCTTAGTGCTCAGAATGTACTGTGCAGTAGATATTTTCGTGAATTTTGGAATTTTGCAATTTGCAAAAGTTTTAAAATAGGAGGGGATTCCTTCCAGTCCATGACGGTCAGTTTAAGCCAAAGATCTCCAGGATTCGTCAACTGTAGCAAGAGAAAATGGCCGGACAAACAGACACACAGACTCTATGCCGCTTAGTATATAGGATTTCAGATAGATCTCAAGCCACTTGACACTGTGCCCCTGCCAGTGCCTACATTTAGACTCGTGCCAGCTCCCGTGTCTGTAAATACACAATAGACGCTTGGGTTTATCCCGTAGACATTTGGGTTTAGCCCATAGAGATTTCAGACAGATCTAAAGACATTTGACATTGATCGAAAGTTGTTTGATGCTGTGCCCCTGCCAGTGCATGCAGTGCCTGCGAATATACTTTGGAGTCTCACAACGACAACTCTGTCATGAATGGTGACACTGTAAAGTGCTTTTGGCACGAAATCAATCGTCAATCACAGAGCGTGGTGCGTTCTGTGCTCAGAATGTACTGATGCAGCCGATATTTGCGAAATATTGTGGAATTTAGTCATCAGTCAAAATTCTAAAATAGGAGGGGATTCCTTCCAGCCCACGACGGTCAGTTTAAGCCATAGATCTCCAGGATCCGTCGCCTGTGTCGCGAGAAAATGGCCGGACAAACAAACAAACAGACAAACAGACTCTATGGCGCTTAGTATATAGGACTAGTGCCTTTAGCCCATAGGCGATACTGTATATCTATAGCTGAACACCTATGGAAACAGAGCCATTTGTATCGACCCTTGGAAATCAGCCACTGCTCACAACATGTATTGGCCTATGGTTCACAGCCAATGCTCACAACAGCCCATAGGAGATTCAGATAGATTTAATGTCATTCGACACTGTGCCTCTGTCAGTGCCTGCTTTTAGGGTTGCACCAGCTGCCATGTCTCAGGATACACTGAAGCTAACACATGGATGCTTGCATTTAGCCCATAGGAGATTTCAGATAGATCTAATGTCATCTGGCACTGTGCCCCTGCCAGTGCCTGCATTTACCATTGTGCCTGCTCCCGTGCCTTTGATTACACTCAACTCTGAATATAGGTGTTTGTGTTTAGCCCATAAGATATTTCAGATACATCAAATGTCTCTTGACACTGCGCCCTTGCCAGTGCCTGCATTTACCTTCGAACCTGTTCCCGTGCCTTTGAATACACGTCGGTGTCTCACAGCGACAACTCTGTAGTGAATGGTAACGCAACCAGTGCGAAATGTGCATGAAAGCAACCATCAGCCACTCCTTAGTGGTCAGAATGTACTGTGCAGCTGATATTTTCGTGATTTTTGTGGAATTTAGTAATTTGCAAAAGTTTTAAAATAGGAGGGGACAAATCGCAGTCAATGACGGTTCTTTTGATCTATAGATCTCCAGGATCCATCAACTGTGTCACGAGAAAATGGCCGGACAGACAAACAAACAAACAAACGGACAGACTCTATGCCGCTTAGTATATAGGACTAGAGTCTTTAGCCCGTAGGAGAATCTCTATGGTCAATAGCTCATGGGTAATCTGCAGAGCATGAAGGAGCTAACGGAATCGTCGAATTCAGTGCACCGCAGGACATTACGGTAGGATCTCAAACCATTTGACTGTGACCCTGCCTGTCCCTATGTTTAGGGTCGCACCAGCTCCCGTGCCTGTAATACACAATAGACACTTGGAATTAGCCCGTTGCCAATAGGGTTTAGCCCGTAGGACATTTCAGATAGATCTCAAACCATTTGACACAGTGCCCCTGCCAGTGCCTACATTTAGAATCGCACCAGCCTCCATGCCTGTCAATACACAATAGGCACTTGCAGTTAGCCCATTGGCAATTGGGCGACAATTGGTCTCAGCCCGTAGGACATTTCAGATAGATCTCAAATCATTTGACACTGTGCCCCTGCCAGTGCCTACGTTTAGGATCGCACCAGCTCCCGTGCCTGTCAATACACAATAGACACTTGGAGTTAGCCAGTTGACAATTGAGTTTAGCCCGTAAGACATTTCAGATAGATTTAAAGTCACTTGACACTGTGCCCTTGCCAGTGCCTGCGTTTACCATCCCACCTGCTCCCATGCCTCCAAATACACCTCGGAGTCTCACAGCGACAACTCTGTAGTGAATGGTGACGCAACAGCGCTTGGGCGACAATTGGGCTTAACTCATAGGACATTTCAGATAGATCTCAAGTCATTTGACACAGTGCCCCTGCCAGTGCCTACGTTTAGGATCGCGCCAGCTCCCGTGCCTGTCAATAATACACAATAGACGCTTGGAGTTAGCCCGTTGACAGTTGAGTTTAGCCCATAAGACATTTCAGATAGATCTAAAGTCACTTGACACTGTGCCCCTGCCAGTGCCCGCATTCACCATCGCACCTGCTCCCGTGCCACCAAATACACCTCGGAGTCTCACAGCGACAACTCTGTAGTGAATGGTGACGCAACAGCATGAAATTTCCGCGAAAATGGCCCCCAGGCACTTGTTAGTGCTTGGAATGTACTGTGCAGTCGATATTTTCATGATTTTCATGGAGTTTAGACATCGGTCAAAGTCCACAATAGGAGGCGCACAACTACAGAGTACAGCGGTTCTTTTGATGTATAGATCATCGCGATCCGTCAACTGTATCAAGAGTTATCGTGGTAACAAACAAACAAACAAACAAACAGACTCTATGCCGCTTAGTATATAGGACTAGAGTCTTTAGCCCGTAGGAGAATTTCTATGGTCAGTAGCCCATTGGAGTCTCACAACGGCAACTCTTTAGTGTTAACCCTTAGACAATTGGATTTAGCCCTTAGGACATTTCAGACAGATCTCAAGTCATTTGACCCTGTGCCCCTGCCAGTGCCTATGTTTAGGATCACACCAGCTCCCATGCCTGTAAATACACAATAGACACTTGGTTTAGCCCATAGACAATTGGGTTTAGCCCGTAGGACATTTTAGATGTATCTCAAGTCATGCGACACTGTGCCCCTACCAGTGCCTACGTTTAGGATCGTACCATCTCCTGTGCCTGTAAATACACAGTAGACTCTTGGGTTTAGGCCATAGACATTTGGCTTTAGCCCGTAGGAGATTTCAGAAGATCTAAAGTCATTTGACATAGATACAGAGTAGTCTGATGCAGTGCCCCTGCCAGTGCATGCAGTGCCTGCAAATACACTTTGGAGTCTCACAACGACAACTCTTTAGTGAATGGTGACACTGTAAAGCCCTTTCGGCGTGAAATCAAGAGTCAATCACAGAGTGTGGTGCCTTCTGTGCTCAGAATGTACAGATGCAGTCGATATTTGTGAAATATTGTAGAATTTAGTCATCGGCCAAAGCCCACAATAGGAGGTGCACAACTTCAGTGTACAGCGGTTCTTTTGATGTATGGATCATCGCGAACCGACAACTGTCTCTAGAGTTATCGCGATAACAAACAAACAGACGGACAGAGTTAGGCGCCATAGTATATAGGACTAGAGCCTTTAGCCCGTAGGAGAATCTCTATGGTCAATAGCCGATGGAAAATCAGCAGTGCATGAAGGAGATAACACAATCATCGAATTCAGCGCACTGTAGGACATAAAACTTAGATCTCAAGTCATTTGACACTGTGCCCCTTCCAGTGCCTACATTTAGGACCACACCAACTCCTGTGCCTGTAAATACACAACAGACAATTGGGTTCAGCCCATAGACAATTGGGTTTAACCCATGACCATTTTCAGATAGATCTCAAGTCATTCGACCCTGTGCCCCTGCCAGTGCCAACATTTAGGTTTGCACCAGCTCTGATGTCTGGAAATACACAGTAGATGCTTGGCTTTAGCCTGTAGACATTTGGGTTTAGCCTGGAGGACATTTCAGATAGATCTCAAGTCATTCGACCTTGTGCCCCTGCCAGTGCCTACATTTAGGCATGCGCCAGCTCCCGCACCTGTAAATACATAATAGATGCTTGGGTTTAGCCCATAGACATTGGAGTTTAGCCCACAGGCATTTGGGTTTGCCCTTAAGAGATTTCAGATAGATCTAAAGTCAATGTAGATCCAAAATCATTTGATGCCGTGCGCTTGCCAGTGCATGCAGTGCCTGCGAATACACTTTGTAGTCTCACAACGACAACTCTTTAGTGAGTGGTTACACTGTAAAGTGATTTTGGCATGAAAACAGGCATCAGTCACAGTGCGCAGTGATCCTTGTGCTCAGAATGTGCTGGTGCAGTCGATATTTGCGCAATATTTTGGAATTCAGGCATCGGTCAAAGTTCTAAAAGCAAAGATGCAAATCTACGTGTTCTGACGGTCAGTTTAAGCTATGGATCACTGCGATCCGTCAACCGTACTGAGCGCTAGAGAGTTCACAAACAAATTTAAGCTATAGATCATCGCGATCCGTCAACTGTAGCGAGCGCTAGAGTGTTAAGGTGAGGAGACAGATTCACTCACTCACAAACAGACACCGTTAGCCGCTTAGTAATAAGGACTAGAGCCTTTAGCCCGTAGGAGAATCTCTATGGTCAATAGCCCATGGGTAGTCAGCCTGTAGGACATTTGACATAGCCCTCAAGTCATTTGACAATGTGCCCCTGCCAGTACCTACATTTACTACTGCACCACCAGCTCCCATGCCTGTAAATACACAATAGACACTTGGCTTAAGCCCATAGACAATTGGGTTCAGCCCGTAGGACAGTTCAGAAAGATCTCAAGTCATTTGACCCTGTGCCTCTGCCAGGGCCTACATTTAGGATCGCACCAGCTCCCATGCCTGTAAATACACAATAGACACATGGGTTTAGCCCGTAGACTATTGGGTTTAGCCCATAGGACATTTCAGATAGATCTGAAGCCATTTGACCCTGTGCCCCTGCCAGTGCCTATGTTTAGGATCACACCAGCTCCCATGCCCGTAAAAACACAGTAGACTATTGGGTTTAGCCCGCAGACGTTGGGGTTTAGCCCATAGGAGATTTCAGACAGATCTAAAGTCATTTGGCTTAGATCCAGAATAATTTGATGCTGTGCCCATGCCAGTGCATGCAGTGCCTACGAATACACTTTGGAGTCTCACAACGACAACTCTCTAGTGAATGGTGACACTGTAGAGCACTATTGGCGCGAAATCAAACATCAGTCACAGCGTGTGGTGCCTTCTGTGCCCAGAATGTACTGGCGCAGTCGATATTTTTGAAATATTTTGGAATTTAGAGATCGACCAAAGTCCACAAACCTTCATGCAAAACTACAGGCTATGATGGTCAGTTTAAGCCATAGATCATCGCGATCCGTCAACTGTGTCTAGAGTTATGGCGTCCACAGACAAACAAACAAACAAACAAACAAACAAACAAACAAACAAACAAACACACGGACACAGTTAGGCGCCATAGTATATAGGATAGCCCTACAGATTCTTATTATAGTATAGTATAGTGCAGTATGGCATCCTGGAAATGCATTGTAGTGTAGTACTACAATTCTAATTGTAGTATAGAGGTACAAATAATTGCCAGAATAGGGGCAAATCGTAGTAAATCTTGAACAAATATATTCGTTAGGAAATGTGGTAAGCTGTATTATCATCATTCGCGACATAGGATGAGTCGATTAGCAGCCTCTAGACATCAAATTGGCGATACATAAAACACAAAGTCAGAAAATTGTGGAGAATTTGCTACTTTCTTCTATACTACAATTAATTGTAGTATATACTACAATTAATTGTAGTATAGGCCGAATTGTAGTATAGTATAGTATAGTATGCTATACCATACTATACTATACTATTATACTACAATTCATTATAGCATAGTAGGACACGTTGCATTGATGTCCACTTCGTCTCCAAGATCAATTGTCCCTCTCTCAGGCACGTCCCAAAAAGTGTTGGTCAAATTCAGGCTCGTACCAAGTCTCGACCAAATTCGGTGGGCGATGCTCTCTCTGGCGGAGAGGAGAAGAAGGGTGGAGTGGAAGAAGGTCATTGTAACATATTGCGTCTTGCCTCCACCTCGCCTCTTCCCCGCCCTCCCCCTCCCTAAAGCCTTCCAGTCTTTATGAGTTCAGGAGTGCTGCTGCGTCTGCTACATCGCAGTAAGCTGCCGCACCGGCTAAACAACGAAATGATGCAAATACAGCACCGCTACCATGGCATCGTTCCTTGAAAGTCTGCCAACTTTCCCGCTGTCCTCCGCTAACGTTGTGACCGGTTGTTACATTGGATGCAATGTTGGTCATGTTGAGTTGCGTCAACCACTTTCGCAAGCTAGCTGTAGCTACGTGCTTGAACCGGAGTAAGGGGGCGGGCTGTAGCGTAGCGAGTCATGGAGTGTCCAGCCAGCCAGTAGGTAATCCAGATAGCAGTGATTGTGCAATGGACGAGACGACGCGCTGCCCCACTATGAGTCTGTCTCCACTACGGCTCTGGCGTTCAGCACAGCTTCTCACCTCACCGCGCTGGTTTACACGCCACCACTGAAAGCTCTGCAAAATGAAATTTCTAATGGCTCTCCGTTCAAGCGTAATTTGACGTCACATGAAAGAACGCGTCAAGAGGTTTCAAACGGTGTAGTTTACGTACGCCTCTCGATGTATGACGAACGTGCTACAGATGTCTTGCGTTTCACATTTGAGCCACCGTAACTAGCGTTCCAACGCCGAGAACTGAGAGAACGGTCGGCACTGAGAATTGATCTGAGAGAACAGATCTCAATAGAACTAGAACTGTTGGCCGGGAAACGCGCGCATTGATTACAGCAATCCGCTCAGCACGACTACACAAAGCATCAGTCAGGCAGCTCAATGCGTGACAAGGATTCGTTCTCCTTCAATTAGTGGTGTGTCGCTCAGACCAGCGATCAGCCACGTTGATTAGGGACCTTGGTGTCAAGTCTACGCAGGGCATGTCCCATTCAACTTGGCTGTCTCCAAAATCAATTTGCCCTCTCGTGGAGACATCCCATTGGACGCTTTCGGCTCGCACTATTGTCCACTCGCCAGAAGTGGCGGGGTAAACCTCGAATTCGCGAACTTCAAGCAGAGTCAGCTGATGGCAAAGGTGTACCAGTCTGGCATAACTGAAGGCCGCGTCGTCTTCCAACGACTGGACAACGATCATCCTTGCGATGGAGATGCGGCGTAGGCTTGGCGCCCACTGGGCCAACTGTGCGAATAGGTTCGGGCCATGTTCGTGGTATGTGTCAACCTTCATGTCTGTCAGGGCCTCCATGCGGGACTGTTGGGCGGTGGAGGACAGCTTGTGCAGCTGCAGGCTCCCCACTTCCAGATGCGTCAGGGACATGAACAAGGCGCTGGGAACGTGGAAGTTGGCGCCTGCTTTGTCGCCTATCTGCTGGACGACCAGAGTGGGCAGCGACTGGCCACCGCCTGCTGGGTAGTCGAGCAGAAGATCGGCGGCGCTGCTTCGCCTCTCGATCGACCAGAGCGAAAGCCGGCTCACTGATGGCAGACGCGCCAGCGCGACGATTTGCGCCACCGTCTCTGGATAGTGGGGGTCGTAGAAGTTCTGATTCTCCGCAATCCAGTCCTTCCACTCCGCGCAATCTTCATGGCGCTCTTCCCACAGCTGTATGGACGCCACTCTTCCTCCTTTGGGTTGCGAATCGGCGATTGCCAGCAGCAGAGCTCCCGTTAGCTGATTGGCCTGCTCTGCTGGGACTGGCTTCAACGTGAGCATAACCATTGGGTACGGGTGGGTTTCCATCTCCACCTCGACCTCCTTCAGAGACATCCAGCCATTGCATACAGCAGAGATGGCAGTTACGGTCCCCTGCACGGCATCTTCCAGCGGCACTGCCAATAGCACTGGTTTCCTCTTCTTTCTCAGTCCCAATACCCCGTGACGTCTATCGCTGTAACCGGGGACGCGTACGATGTCGTCGTTCCAAGAGGCCCACTCTCTCCAAACACGGGAATTCGCCACTTGGCGCATCCTCTGCAGCAGTTGTGGGTTGAACAAGTCGAACTCCTCGCAGCGACCGTCTACAGTGGTCAGGCCCAAGCGCAGTGTCGTCGTCGCTTTGCGGCACCTCCACTTCCTGGAGCCGCAGTCGAAGTCCAGTCGCATCCAGAGTCTCATCCGACTCACTCTGACGGAGACGCCGTAGAGGGCCAGCCATCTCCTGCAGACACGACGAAGCACAACGGCCTCCTTGATGGTGAAGGAGGCGAATATCTCCGCCAGGATTTCATCTGGCAGTCGGTCTATGGGGGACTCTCTGGTCGGCAGACCTGCAGTAATACATGTCTGTGATGCACGTGGGGAAAGTACATTGTAAACAGTATCAAGAAGTGGGCCTGCACTCAACCTCTGCCGTATCCCTTGAGTGAGCTCCACTGCCACCACTTCATTCTACCACTGACTCTTGGCATTTCCATTTCAGTCGTGTGTCGAATGAGCAAGGAGAAAGTTGCTCTATGCTCTAACAAAGAGTTTAGCACCGGAAGCTCAAAGAAAAGGTGATTGTGTTGGGTAGCGCATAGGACCCGGAGCTTGTTTCACTACCAAGGCCAAGCTTGCAACAGCAGACAGCATTTGCTGCGCTGCAGGCCAAAAGTCATCTATACACGGTGGTGATTCACACTAGCAGATCCATAGGTACACCCAATGCATCACGGCCAACGCGTTTTGTGGAAGAGTCATCGAGCACGAATGGCGAATCAGACCTTGTTGTTCATGTCTTCACCTGATCAGCTGCTGCGCAGTGCGCAGACGCTACACAACCACGTCGATAAGAGCCCTCGGGCTCCAGTCCACAACCGGCCAGTCCCATCCAAGTGGTGTGCGACCATAATCGAGCATTCCTCTCTCAGCCACGTTCCACTCAACGTCTTCGGTTCGCCAGTTTCTCCCCCAGTAAACAGTGTAGTGAAAGTTGAATCCGCAAACTTCCAACAGGGTTAGGTTCTGACATTGGGACACCAGTTGACAATAGCTGAATACAACCGCTTCGTCTAAGGAACCAATGCAGAGTCTGCCAATGGAGATACGCTGAAGGTTGGGCGCCCATTGGGCCAAGTCGCCCAGCAGCATTGGGCCAATCTGGTGGTAGTTGGCCACTTCAATGGTCTCTAAGGCCTCCAGGCAAGGGGAACGTTCAACGAACCTGAGTGGCCACAGATGCTCCACTTCCAAGCGGGTCAACGAAGTAAACACATCCATGGGAAGCTCAATAGGCCCTTGCATGCCCAAACGGCAAACAAACAAGACTGGCAATGGGCTTCTTCCTTCTGGATAGTCCAGAAGTGCAAATGCCCTGCCTTGGTTGTCGATAGTTGTAACCGAAAGGCGTTCCACAGATGGAAGGTGCGCCAGGGAGACAAGAGGCTCCAATATTGCTCGTAAAGCTCCGTCGTACTCTTCTCTTGCGCCGAGTAGTGGATAGCCGGCGCGATACTGGTCCTCCATCAGCTTCACAACGGACAGACTTCCTCCTTCTGGCTGCGATGAGTCGATTCGCCGCAGTAGGCCTGCCATCAGTTGACAGAGAAGCTCAAGTGGAACACCTTTTCTCTTCCAGGTGAGCCGCTCTTCCTTGCGCGTCTCCATCGCGACTGCCATCAGTCTACTCCACTGGTTGCAAAACGCCGATAGACCATCCAAGCGCCTTTGCAGCTTCTTCTTCCCACCTCTTAGTAATGATTTTCTGAGGTCAATGTTCTCACAGAGACCTCTTGCAGTTGTCATGATTAAACGGAGAGTGCCCTTCTTGCAGAGCTTGGACTCGTGGTCGAAGTTGAAGCCAAGAGACAATTGGAGGCGTTCCACTCTGACAGAGGCGCTGCAAAGTGTCAGCCAGCGCTTGGAGACGAGGCGAAGGGCCGCGGCCTCCTTGACGCCGAAGAAAGAGAAGATCTCACGCAGAACGTCGTCCGGCAGTCTCTCGATGTGACACTCCATGCCACAGCCTGGCGTGTCGTAACGCGTACCGCACAACAGACGACACATCGAACTCCAACCGAACCAACTCACCATCTTTGTCACGTCGTTTAGCCAGAACCTGACTCTATCGCCAACCGTGTGACTTGACGTTCCCGTTACCATGGCTGTTGCTTTATTAGCTGGCCAGAGAACAGAAGAGAGAGAGGGTGTTGCTGGTTTCTTTATCTGCTTGGTGACTCGCGCATGAGCAGTGTTGACAGTAAAGAATGAATGTGCAGGAGCGAACCTATGCAGGCTTGTACGCAGGCCAAGGGCGTCTGCACACTGCCGCTATCTTTACGGGCTACACTGCCTATTCCATGGACGCGCTGCTTGGCAATCCGACTGATACGGCAACGGGCATTCATCATCAGCCATCAAAAGCAGCTCAATGGACACAAGAGGAACGGCAGACGCTAGACGTTGGTGGAAGGCCGTCGTCAAAGGACATGGCAGAAGTCGTGGTTGGTCTCGTGGTAGAAGACTTCAGTTAAAGGTCAAATTCCTCTGCGCGGTACGTCACTGTAGGCCTTTTAGACAAGGAATGCCACATCGAGCGGCTGCCCGACGAGGTCTTCTACAAGATCTACTCCTTCTTCAGCATCAAGGAGGCCGCCACACTTCGCCTCGTCTCCAGGCGATGTCTGGCACTCTATCACGCCTCTGTCAGAGTCGCTGGGATCCAACTGACGATGGGGTTGACCTTCGAAGACCATCAGGCATCGGAGTGCTTGCCGATGAAGCTGGGTGTTCGTCTCACGACCGAGGGTGGTCTTTCCGAGTGGTTCGATCTGCTGGACTGCAAGCTGCTGCAGAAGATCCGCCGAGTCAGAATGGTTGCAGCAGGAGGAGTGATGAAGGGCGGGCGCCACAACAACGCCATGGAAGAGAGGCCATTCTTCTCCATTGGAAGAAAGGAGGCGAGGCGATCGATGGAGGTGGTCGAGCGGAGCAGCGTGGGCGCCGTCTCTTCCCTCTGCAACCAGTGGGCCTCTCTGAAAGTGGTCGAGTTCAGCGTGGGACTAAAGAAGCCCACTCGTTCCAAGTGGAGGTCGCTCCCTCTTGGCCAGGGGCGCGCGGGCCGACCAGTCGCCAGCCTTCTGCGGAGCATCCTCGCCTCACAACCGGCTGGAGGCAGAGTGTCCGTCGTTAAGCTCGAGGAGTATCATCTCCCCACCTTCGACTATACCGAGGACCAGAGAGACGCCTACAACAACACTCTGGTAGAAGTCATGGAGCCTCTGGGCGCTCTGGCGCGTCTGCCCTCCATCAAGCGTCTTTGGGTGTGGTCAGATCATGGCCATGGAAGGGAGTGGGACCTCCTGTGCCGCTGGCGCAAACACACCACTGATAGTGAGCCGCTGCCTGCAGTGCTCCTCAAACGTCTCGGTCCCTCTGAAGACGAGTACAACGTGCCAACGGCCGTCCGCACCTCCCTCACACGTCTTGAAGTGGCGCGTCTGCTGGCGCAGCCTGTCCCCTTGAACAACACTGTCAACGTCAGTCAACTCGGTATGGTGGCGCTCGCAGAAATCAAGGTGGACATCTACTATCAGGATGGGCCGGCCTTGCTAGGCCACTTGGGGGAATGGGCGCCCAGTCTACGCTGGATCTCCATCGGAAACCTCATTCTTCAAATGCCGAGTATGGGAGGAGCGATTCCACTCAGCTACAGCCTTCTGATTTCCTCTTGTCGACGACTGGCCTTCCTGGAAGTCCGCTGTTTCGGGTTGGATCTTCCCTATTGGCAAGTGGATAGGTCGAGATACCGAGGTTGGTGGAGTGAAGGCGTCGAGTGGAACATGACCACAAGAGGCCCAATCGACTTCAGCCAGACGCCAACCTACTGGGACAAGCCGTTTGTGGACATTCGTCCGAGTGCTTTGATACAGGTGCTGCGTGGCTGACAAAGGAAAATGTGTTTGACAGTGGGAGTCAGTCGTTCGCATTCTGTTCTGACAAGGGACTATATTATACATACTGTACAAGTCTCTTCGTAGTGTTGCGTTGTGAGCTTGGTGCAGTCGTTTGAGATCTCGCGTAGTCTGTTGGGGTGGAAGTTAGGGTATGTACACCTCTTGCGGCTGGCCTGAGCGGCTTCGGGAGGGGGTGGACAATTAGCCCCATGTCCCCCGCCCCCTCCAATTACTTGTATGATGGGAATGGGAGCTTCTGTGTCACTGGAGCTTCCCCTTGCTATTTCGATGGCCGCTTGTGTACAAAATTCAAGTCGATGCGGCGCTGGAAGCGAAAACGATCCCTGATTCTATGTCTTTTGGGGCCTGGGCCCGTGCGCACCCAGAAAGCACTGAGACCTAATTCCCCATCCTCGCGCCCATTCGTTGAGTTTGTCACTTCTTCACATCTTTGCCCTGCCCGTTTGGTGCAGTGGAGTTTAACAACACATGTATAGGTTCAAGATGCCATAAAGAAGCGCTCTGCACGATTCTCAAAGCGAACGAAGGCCTGGATTCACTGTGGAAACTGGCCGTATGCCTGAGGTGCTGGCCCACTGACCACCATACATACCTCTTCAACGGCGACTGCGGCGCAAAGATAATTGTGAAGTCATGGATGCTGCTGAATTGGTGGTTTCTGCATTGTCCGAGTGTTCTTTGTTATTCGGTTCCGCCCCGTTCAGCTGGCGTTGGTCTACGCTAGTATGGATGTGTCGCATTTGTCCAGGAAAACTTGAACTTGATGGATTAGCCGATGAGCCGGGCCCGTTCGAAAGTGGTCGCGTACATACGTGCGTTCTGCATAACTTGGCGAATGCAAACAATGTCCATGTCATTGTGCACAGGAAGAAACACTTAAACCAAATTGCACATCTGACAACGCCCAATTCGCGAAAAGAAACCGCATCGCTCTAGATGAGCTGTGAACAAGCTAAGAATCAACTGGATACCCGATGATTGGCAATGCTCAGTGTGTCGTGCATTTGAGGAGTGTATTCCATAGTGTGCCAGAATAGAAAGTTGACCATTCTTCGGGGAGTTTCGCCTCAGGTATCTCGAGTTTCCACACAAATTGTGTGGCATTGTTGGGCAACCGATACTTATAAGGCGCGTTGGTGGGTGGCGACTACAGATCCATGAATGGATCAGGAATGTTCGCCGCAGGGTTCACTTCGGAATGAAGAGGCTATAAATGGGACGACGCCCTATTCTTTTTTCGCCGCGCCTCAGCGCGGCGAGGTGTATATATACGGATGACAATGTCTGTGTGTGTGTCTGTCTGTGTGTCTGTGTTTCCGTGGCACCGAAGTAAAATGTGTGACATATGTGGTCAAGTAGACTCGAGGTAGCTGAGTACGGATCCGATGTCCGTTTCTGTTGCTAATTTCGCATTTTCGAGATATTCGCAATTAAAATTCGAAAATGTCGAAAATCGACTTTTTCGTCTGATGCGCTAGCCGCGAAGTGTCTTCAGAAATGGAAGGAGCATGGACCGCGGATAATTTGTAACACAAAAGAAATTTTTTCAGATGTGGAATTTAATAGAAATACGCGATTATTTGTCAAAATTGCATAAATTGACAAAAATAGAACGTCATCTATTGACGAATGTGAATGCAGAAATGGAAAGGTCGTATGCCGATAAGAATTTGTGACATGGTTTTGAAGTTTTTAAAAATTGCAATTTCGAGATATTTTCAATCAAAATATAAAAATGTCGAAAATCGATTTTTTTCATCTGATGATATAGCGGCGAAATTTCTTCAGAAATGGAAAGAGTATAGACTGCGGATAATTCGTAACGCAAGAGAAATTTTTGCAAATGTGGAATTTAATAGAAATACGTGATTATTTTTCAAAATTCCATAAATCAACAAAAGAGAACGTCGTTTTTTTGACGAATTTGAACGCAGAAATGGTAAGGCCGTATGCCAATAAGAATTTGTGACGTAGTTTCACAGTTTCAATTAATTCCAATTTCGAGATATTTGGAATTAAAATTTAAGAAAATCTCAAAATCGAGATGTTCGTCTGATGGCCAGAACAGCTGTTTATTGATGAATGTGCACTCGGAAACAGAAATGTGTACGCTGAAAACAGGAATTCGCTCGCACCAAACGTTTGGCAAGTTTTTTTCGCCGCGCCTCAGCACGGCGAGGTGTGTATATACGGATGACAATGTCTGTCTGTCTGTCTGTCTGTCTGTCTGTCTGTCTGTCTGTCTGTCTGTCTGTCTGTCTGTCTGTCTGTCTGTCTGTCTGTCTGTCTGTCTGTCTGTCTGTCTGTCTGTCTGTCTGTCTGTCTGTCTGTCTGTCCGTCTGTCTGTCCGTGTGTCCGTGGCACTGAAGTAAAGCATGTGGCATATGTGGTCAAGTAGAGTCAAGGCCGCTGAGTACGGATCCAATGTCCGTTTCTGTTGCTAATTTCGCATTTTCGAGATATTCACAATTAAAATTCAAAAATGTCGAAAATCGACTTTTTCACCTGATGAGCTAGCCGCGAAATTTCTTCAGAAATGGAAAGAGCACGGACCGCTGATAATTTGTAACACGAAAGAAATTTTTTGTCAGTGTGGAATTTGATAGAAATACGCAATTGTTTGTCGACATTTCATAAATTGACAAAAATTGAACGTCATTTATTAATGAATGTAAATGCAGAAACTGAAACGTCGTTAGCCAATAAGAATTTGTGACATAGTTTTTCAGTTTTAAAAAATTGCAATTTCGAGATATTCACAATTAAAATTCAAAAATGTCGAAAATCGGCTTTTTCACCTGATGAGCTAGCCGCGAAATTTCTTCAGAAATGGAAAGAGCACGGACCGCTGATAATTTGTAACATGAAAGAAAATTTTTGTCAATGTGGAATTTGATAGAAATACGCAATTGTTTGTCGAAATTTCATTAATTGACAAAAATTGAACGTCATTCATTGATGAATGTGAATGCAGAAACTGAAACGTCGTAAGCCAATAAGAATTTGTGACATAGTTTTTCAGTTTTAAAAAATTGCAATTTGGAGATATTTACAATTAAAATATAAAAATGTCAAAAATCGTCTTTTTCGCCTGATGAGCTAGCGGCGATATTTCTTCAGAAATGGAAAGAGCATAGGCCGTGGACAATTTGTAACACAAAAGAAATTTTTTTCAAATGTGAAATTTCATAGAAATACGCAATTATTTGTCAAAATTTCATAAATTGACAAACATAGAACGGCATTTATTGACGAATGTGAATGCAGAAATTGATAGGTCGTAAGGTAACAAGCATTTGTGACATGGTTCTACAGTTATGAAATGTCGAAAATCGACTTTGTCGCCAGATGGACTAGCGGCGAAATTTCTTTAGAAATCGAAAGAGCATAGACCGCGGATAATCTGTAACACAAACAAAATTGTTTGCAATTGTGGAATTGTATAGATATACGCCACAATTTGCCAAAATTCTGTACCTAAATTGACAAAAGCGTCATAACGCAGAAATGCGTACACCAAACGAGATTCCTGGTAGACAACGACTGGACCAAACAGTTAGCAAGCTTCTTTGTTCGATGTGGCGTATTCCCACAGGAATAAAACTTCAGATGAACGGCGTCGTATCATGCCGATACCATATAGCGAACGCGGCGATATCACTGAGCTTTAGATCAGTTGTACAGACAACCGTATCGTGATAATAGCTGCATTTAAATTGTGGTACACGTTTTTAAGATACCTTCTCTAGATACGGCTAATTATGCGAATGAAATTCACTGTACTCTTCACCAAGATTTGACAGACACAAAGTATAGGTTGAACTTTTTACACACACAGCTTGTTTGTTGGATGTGACGTTTTTACACTGGTAGGAAACATCAGATAAACGGCGTCGTATCATGCCGATAACATATAGCGAACGCGGCGATATCACTGAGCTTCAGATCAGCTGTACAGACAACTGTATCGTGGGGATAGGTGCACTTGGCATTAAGGTACACATTCTCAAGACACTTCCTCCAGATGCGGCTAACGATGTGTACGAAGTTCACTATACTGTTCACCAAATTTTGACAGACACAAAGTATAGGTTGAACTTTTTACACACACAGCTTGTTGGCCACAAACGCGGACGGTTACAGTACCGTTGCACGGCTACAGTACCGTGCTGTACATTGCAGAACCGCACAGTGAACGGAATTGCCGCTTTGGGAACGGAATTGGTGTTTTCTGGAGTGGCTCCTGTCTGTCAGTGGCGCATATACTACAGCACGTCGATCAGAGCCCTCGGCCGCATGTCCACAAATGGTCGGCTCCATTCAGTTGGCGTGTCGCCGAAGTCGATTGGGCCCCTCTCGGCCACATTCCACTCGACAGTCTCAGTTGGCCAACCGAGATATTTCTTAACGGCGCCTTTCTTAACTGTCGAATCATCCCGAGTCCAATTATCGATCGATAGCCCAATCAGTCGATCGACCTCGAAGTAGCAGATTTTGAGAAAGGCCAGTTGTCGACAGTAGGAAATCAGTTGTTTGTAGTTAAACGGATCGCTGTTTCTTAAACTGTGGGTGAGGAGAAGGAGATAATTGATGGAGACGCAACACAAATTGGGCGCCCATGCGGCCAAGTCCCCAAGTAGCGATGCGCTGTCTTCGAGGTATTTGACCACTCTGATTTCCGTCAAGGCGTCCATGCGGTTTGGGTTGCTGCTCGGCGGCGAGTTGTGGGTCCAAGTACTCCAATTCCAGCGCGACAGCTCCAAGTACTCCACTTCCAGATGGGTGAGTGAGGTGAAGACGGCCTTTGGAATGTCGTCGATATTGTGGACATCCAGGCGCTCAATGGACAGAATTGGGAGCCGCCGGCCAGGAGTGAATCCTTCTAAGAGCGCCTTGGCCGACCTGGTCCCAATGAGGGACACACGCCTGACCGACGGCAGCCGCGCCAGCGCAGACAGTGGTTGTACCACTGCTTTGAGAGCGTAATAATCGGACGACGCTTCGTGGTTCAGCATCCAACCGTCGGCGCACGAATAACGGTCTGCGGAGTACTCCAACTCAATCGTTGACACGTTGCCTTCCTCTGGTTGCGCGTCGAACATCCTCTGGAGAAGACTAGCCGCGAGGTGGCAAGCGTAGACAATTGGCGAGAGTGGCGGGACCAATGGACCTCCTGTGATCACTCTGACTGTTTTCAGAGACGCCCAACCGTTGCACAGGGCGGAGACGGCCGCTAGGCCAGCCCCTTCGACGTCGTCGTCCTTTGTCGTGTGACGACGACCACTCGTGGTGACCCCTATGACTTCGTCGTCACCTCCTCTCCCCGTGGTCTCATAGTCGAATGGGCCGAACTTGTGGGAGCCACCCCCCGCTGTGCTCAGGTGCAGGGCCAGCGCTGGTGGCCAGTCGCCCGGAATGAGGTGTTGTCTGTCGTGTAGTGCTAGGCAAATGTCGACAACTTTGACGGCCGCTCCGCAGATGGCCAGCCAACGTTTGGAGACGCGACGAAGGGCGACGGCCTCCCTGAAGTCGAAGTAGCCGAAGATCTTCACGAGAACTTCATCAGGCAGCCGCTCGATGCAACACTCACTCTCTACCCGCATGCCTGAACGAATTGCGCTTTTGAAGACGAAGCTTTCAAGGATCAATTAATGCGTCACTCACCTCTGCCGAAGCACCCCCAGAGCGTCTTCCACCACTGCATGCCAGCCAACAGTTCGTCCAGAGGTTCGCGCCTGAATGTTTGCCAAATGGCCGCTTAACGAGCGCCTGTCGGTGAGAGAAGGGGAGGGGGCGGGGGCAAAGGATCGCAAACGAAAGAGGATCGCAAAACATCATTATTTGCCAGCTTACACTGTTGTTCAGCCCGGCCTGCAGCCAGAGGTAAGCCTTCGTTCGCTTTGCAAATCGCCTGGCGCGCGTTTTGGCGCTTACATACAACATAGGTAGACATGCATTGCACCAAGGTGTACCTGCACAAAGCTGACGTTGTTGTTCCCCCGTTATTTTGCACGGTCATGTGACGAGTTCGAGGCCCTCGAATGTTCGTTGAGAAATGACTTTTCTCTGATGAATGAACATGATTACGATATACGACTCGTTGTTCTGTGTGACTATTCGCGTCAGCTGGCTGATGTAGGTAACCAGAGTCATCACACGGAAGAGTCATCAATCACTATCCATCCGTGCCAATTGATATTATATGCACAACACCAATACTGTCAGTGGGTGTGGTGAGGGAGTTATGTACCTGCTGTCGAGTGCCTGCCAGTGGCGCACTACGTCGATCAGAGCCCTCGGCCGCATGTCCACAAATGGTTGGCTCCATTAGTTGGCGTGTCGCCAAAGTCGAGTATGCCCCTCTCATCCACACTCCACTCGACGCTCTCAGTTCTCCACTCATCATAGAGAGTGACGAATTCGCCAACATGGTATGGCGAGTTTGAAATGACAGACCTCGAAAACGTTCAACTGTTGACAGGATGAAATCAGTTGGTTGTAGCTAAATGCATCCTCGTCTATTGGCCGCTGCATACGCCACCTCTCCCTCCATCGCAAGGACGATCGTTGTCCAGCCTTCGGAAGACGACGCTGCCTTCAGTTATGCGAAACTGGTACACATTTGCCGACGGCTGACTCTGCTACTAGTTCGCGAATTCGAGGTTTACCCCGCCACTTCTGGCGAGTGGACAAAAGTGCGGGCCGAAAGCGTCCAATGGGATGTCTCCACGAGAGGGCCAATTGATTTTGGAGACAGCGAAGTTGAATGGGGCGCGCCCTGTGTGGATTTGCGGCCAAGGGCCCTTATCAACATGGCCGATCGCTGGTCTGAGCGACCCGCCGAGTAAATCGCAATAGACGGCGAACAAATCAATTCTCGCCCAGCTTTGAGCTGTTATGTATATCGATGCTGTGTGTGCTCGTATCGCGCGATTGCGGCAATGCGTTTGTGTTCTGTGTACCGGCACAACTCAATTTTGGGGTACAACTCAATACCACAAACGGCGTAACATGCGTAACATGCCGTCTGTTAGCAACTACCTTGCCGACCCAAATCGGCTTTAGAGCTATTTATGCCTTCGTCTGTCTCCTTGACACCTAGCGGACACGACGTGAACGTTACACAATCAAACCGACGACGTCAAGCAACGGCGAGTGTGGGTAGCCTGTGCTTACGGCATAATGGTGTCAGCCAACAGCGCACTATCCAAGGAATCGTTCACGTTGGCTTGGAAGGAGTGCACACGATTAGATGATGCAGTACGATGCAGAGCCGCATACTGTCAGACCACATCTGGAGAAACGGAAGCTCGTGAAGCGGAGCTACGAGTCCTAATGCTACATACTGTAGGTATCTCTCATTTTAAAGATCACAACTCCTTGCTAGAACACAGAGACTCAACTTCTTAAATCTGAGCTTGTTGTCGATGAGTTTCACCAGTGAACCACCTCGTTGTTGTTGTTGTTTGAGGGCGACGCGAGGAGGCCATCTTATTGGATGCGGCCCATTTCGCACACCCTATACTAGCCGTTCCTTCCTGTTGCAGAAGAATTTGTGTGATCTGAATAGCACGGAATGTAGTCGCCAATGGCAGTAATGTCCTGTTGCATAATCTGTCCTGTTGAAGGTCTGTCCTTTGCAAGGTCTGTCCTGTTGTGAGCCAACGGCGGTGGTCGCCTCGTGCGCGCGCCGTAACGTCCGTCCTGTTCATTGTCAAGGTCTGACCTGTTGCAAGGCCTGTCCTGTTGCAAGGTCTGTCCTGTTGCAAGGTCTCTCCTGTTGCAAGATCTATCCTGTTGCAAGGCCTGTCGTGTTGCAAGGTTTGTCCTGTTGCAAGGTCTCTCCTGTTGCAAGATCTGTCCTGTGGTAAGATCTGTCCTGTTACAGGATTTGTCCTGTTGCAAAATCTGTCCTGTTGCAGGTCTGTCTTGTTGCGACCCAACGGTGCTGTCCTGTTGCAAGGTCTGTCCTGTTGCAAGATCTGTTCTGTTGCAAGATTTGTCCTGTTGCAAAATCTGTCCTGTTGCAAGATTTGTCCTAATGCAAGATTTGTCCTGTTGCAAAATCTGTCCTGTTGCAAGATTTGTCCTGTTGCAAGATTTGTCCTGTTGCAAAATCTGTCCTGTTGCAACGTCTGTCCTGTTGCAAAATCTGTCCTGTTGCAAGATTTGTCCTGTTGCAAAATCTGTCCTCTTGCAAGATCTGTCCTGTTGCAAGATATGTCCTGTTGCAAAATCTGTCCTGTTGCAAGATCTGTCCTGTTGCAAGATCTGTCCTGTTGCAAAATCTGTCCTGTTCCAATATCTGTCCTGTTGCAAGATTTGTCCTGTTGCAAGATCTGTCCTGTTGCAAGAATTGTCCTGTTGCAAGATTTGTCCTGTTGCAAGATCTGTCCTGTTGCAAGATCTGTCCTGTTGCAAGATCTGTCCTGTTGCAAGATCTGTCCTGTTGCAAGATCTGTCCTGCTTGCAAAATCTGTCCTGTTGCAAGATCTGTCCTGTTGCAAAATCTGTCCTGCTTGCAAAATCTGTCCTGTTGCAAGATCTGTCCTGTTGCAAAATCTGTCCTGTTGCAAGATCTGTCCTGTTGCAAAATCTGTCCTGTTGCAAAATCTGTCCTGTTGCAAGATCTGTCCTGTTGCAAGATTTGTCCTGTTGCAAAATCTGTCCTGTTGCTCCTGTTGCAAAATCTGTCCTGTTGCAGAAGGTCTGTCCTGTTGCGAGCCAATGGCACTGGTCGCCTCGTGCGACCATCCTGTTGCAACGTCTGTACTGTTGCAGCATTTGTCCTGTTGCAGAAAGTCTGTCCTGTTACACGCCGACAGCGCTGACTGCCTCGCGAACGCGCCGTACGAAGCGCCGCGCAAAACAAATGATAGAGAGCGGGCAGATTTTCCTGTTGCAAAATCTGTCCTGTTGCAAGATTTGTCCTGTTGCAAAATCAGGCCTGTTGCGAGCCAATGGCACTGGTCTCCTCGCGCGACCATCCTGTTGCAACGTCTGTACTGTTGCAAGATTTGTACTGTTGCAGAAAGTCTCTCCTGTTGCAAGCCAACGGCGCTGACTGCCTCGCGAACGCGCCGTACACAAAGCGCCGCGCAAAACAAAGAGCCGCCAGATCCAATGCGAGCTAAGGGGAGCGAGCCTGATTGAGCGGCGACGGTGCCTTGCCGTAGTGTTCAGGCGATGCCTGCGTTGAAGGCAGGCAGCAACAGGCGGCGCTGGCCGTGCAGCGATTGATTGCCGCCGCTGGCGTCCCGCTGGCGTCTAGGCGCGCGCGTGCTGAAGCGTCGCGTGGCGAAGTGCTAGCGAGGCAAGCGCATGCTGAAGCGTCGCGTGGCGAAGTGCTAGGGAGGCAAGCGTGGACGGACAGACAGACGGACAGACACTACACCTAGCTAGCATAGTAATGTAGATGCAACTCACTGGCCTAGACTCTTGGGATCAGATAAGGAGGCGCACGCTAGCCAACGGCGAGCCGAAGCCTACGCCGACTACGCAGCAGTCCCCCGAAGGGCCCCCGAGGGCAGGCTATCGCCCAGCCAACAACGGGCAGGCTCAGAGCCCAGCCACGCGGGCAGGCAGCCCAGCCAACACGGGGCTTCCTCTGCGCAACCATCCGTCAGACTAGCGAACGTGGCAAGCTCACTCTGACCCCTGCTGAGTCTCGGCCTCAATTCTCTTCGGCATAGTGGCTGTGGAAAATGCCATCAAAGCGACTTTCGCCGCAGCAAATCCCATTGGGTCAGCCAGCGGGAGTCGAACACCCCTCCGCTCGCGCTGCAAGGACGCGATTGGTCGTTTGGTCCGACGCGCTAACCGACTCGGCCACTTTGCCCCTGAACCACCTCAATGAGAGCCTTTGGCCGGATATCCATAAACGGTTTCTTCCATTCAGACTCCGCTTCATCGCCGAAATCTATCAGTCCTCTCTCGGCTACATTCCACTGAACGCGTTCAGCTGGCAGCTCATCCTGCAGCTCATCAAGAGCATCCATTTCAACGTCGCGAACGTCCAGTAGAGCGAGGTCCCGGCAGAGAGACACCAAACGACAATAGCTCAACAAGCGAAGACGGCAATCTCGTTGCTTCCCCGTTATTCGACAGCGGCCCCCTCGTCCACGACAGTAGCAAAACGCTCTCCCGTTCGAATGCCAACGTGCGGTAACTATGAGTCTGGAGATGGAGACGGACTGCAGCTTGGGCGCCAAAGTGGCCAAGTCGCCCAGTAGAGTTGGATCAATTTGCTTGTAGATGTCGACTTTCAGTCTCTTCAGGGCCTCCAATTGGGCCTTGTGAATGTAAGCCGTGCCAGGCAATGGAGGCAGCTCACAGAGGCCCACTTCCAGATCAGTCAGCTGGTTGGCGAGGACGTTTGACAGTCTCGGTATTTCGCAGGGCCAATCATCCAAACGCTGAACGAAGAGGGTTGGAAGTTGGCGACCCTGGGAGTAATCGAGCAGCGGCGTTGTCGACGGCGGCTCCACTGAGCACACCGAGAGCCGTTTGATGGACGGCAGACGCGCCAGTTCACCAAGCGGTCCCACAAGCGACTGGAGGGCGTAGTGGAATGTTCGCTGATTGTAGTTGAGACTTAACTTGTCGTACAGCTCGACAACAGTCAGACAGCTCGGACTTTCTTCTTCTGGTTGGCAAGCGACCATTCTCTGCAGCAGACATGCGGCCAGTTGGCAGCCTTTCTTCAATGGCACCGCCTTGCTCCTTGGTAGGTCATCCAGTTCTCGTCTCCGCAGACCCCAACCACCTAGATGATCGTCGACGTCTAGCTCAACTTTGACCTCCCTCAGAGACGCCCAGTCGTTGCAGACGGCCGATACTTCATGCGCTCTCTTCTGCGCGATGTACATTGGCCTGGCCAACGCCTCCTTTAATTTAATCGTTCGCTCGTGATCCACCCAGACGTTACCAGTAGTCGTCTGCTTCAGCCTGCTGTTCAGCAGTTCGAACTGCTCGGAGCGACCACTCTGAGTAGTCAGGTGGAGGAGCAGAGGTACGCACTCAAGTTGATGGCAGTTTTCATAAATGTTTCCACATCGCAACGAGAGTTGGATTCGCACAACTCTGATAGAGGCCCGGTAGACTGCCAGCCATCTCTTGGAGACGCCACGGAGAATGGACGTCTTCTTGACACCGCCAAAGTAGAGGAAGATCTTAGTCAGGATTTCGTCCGGCAGTCGGTCGATGTGGCACTCGCTTTCCGGCAGGTCCGCCAATTGTGCCACTGGTCTATTCATCATCAAATGCACAGGCTGAAGCGGAGGCAAGGAAAAGAGTGTCGTGCGGCCAACTTCTTGGGCGCCTCACACCACTGCAGGGCTGCTGGCTACAATCGCTTACCGTTAATTGCGCCACCTACACTATGTATGTCGAAGGCAGGCCGTTCTCTTGGGAGATTCATTGCCGAATCACTAGCTTTGGCCAAAGCAGACTCAGCAGCGAATAAGCTTCCATTGAATGGGCAGCGTGGCTACGTATGTTTCACTCGAAGGCACACTTGAAAGGATCAGAGAAAGGAGCTCACATCATGCTGTTCGATGTGCAGTTCTAGATAGACACAACTAGGGTCAATTGTCTACACAATGGGACAAACCCCATCTTATTCGGTTGCGACACGCTCGAATACGACTCAATCAAAGAGACTATACTTTTGGGCGAAACGACGCTTTTCGGCTTGATTGCGCATCGAGGCCGTCCAGCAGGCGAAAAGCGTCGTTTCGGCCAAAAGTAGGATCTCTTTGATTGAGTCGTATTCGAGCGTGTCGCAAGCAACCGAATAAGATGGGGTTTGTTCCATTGTGTAGACAATTGATCCTATGGGAGTTCACACTAGCCGTTCCTTCCTGTTGCAGAAGAATTCCTGAGATCTGAATAGCATGGAATGTAGTCGTCAATGGCCGTAATGTCCTGTTGCATGATCTGTCCTGTTCAAGGTCTGTCCGTTGCAAGGTCTGTCCTGTTGTGAGCCAACGGCGCTGGTCGCCTCGCACGCGCGCCGCAACGTCCGTCCTGTTCATTGTCAAGGTCTGACCTGTTGCAAGATTTGTCCTGTTGAAGGGTCTGTCCTATTGCAGGGTATGTCCTGTTGCAAGGCCTGTCCTGTTGCAAGGTCTGTCCTGTTGCAAGGTCTCTCCTGTTGCAAGGTCTGTCCTGTTGAAAGATCTGTCCTGTTGAAAGATCTGTCCTGTTGCAGGGTCTGTCCTGTTGCAAGATTTGTCCTGTTGTAAGATCTGTCCTGTTGCAAGATTTGTCCTGTTGCAAAATCTGTCCTGTTGCAAGATCTGTCCTGTTGCAAAATCTGTCCTGTTGCAAGATTTGTCCTGTTGCAAAATCTGCCCTGTTGCAAGGTCTGTCCTGTTGCACGATCTGTCCTGTTGCAAGATGTGTCCTGTTGCAAAATCTGTCCTGTTGCAGGTCTGTCCTGTTGCGAGCCAATGGCGCTGGTCGCCTCGCGCGACCATCCTGTTGCCACGTCTGTCCTGTTGCAAGATCTGTCCTGTTGCAAGATTTGTCCTGTTGTAAAATCTGTCCTGTTACAAGATCTGTCCTGTTGCAGGGTCTGTCCTGTTGCAAGATCTGTCCTGTTGCAAGATTTGTCCTGTTGCAAGATTTGTCCTGTTGCAAGATTTGTCCTGTTGCAAGATCTGTCCTGTTGCAGATCTGTCCTGTTGCGAAATCTGTCCTGTTGCAAGATTTGTCCTGTTGCAAAATTTGTCCTGTTGCAAAATCTGTCCTGTTGCAAGGTCTGTCCTGTTGCACGATCTGTCCTGTTGCAAGATGTGTACTGTTGCAAAATCTGTCCTGTTGCAGGCTGGTCGCCTCGCGCGACCATCCTGTTGCAAGATTTGTCCTGTTGCAAAATTTGTCCTGTTGCAAAATCTGTCCTGTTGTAAGATCTGTCCTGTTGCAAGATCTGTCCTGTTGCAAGATCTGTCCTGCTGCAGGGTCTGTCCTGTTGCAAGATTTGTCCTGTTGCAGAAAGTCTGTCCTGTTGCTTTGCAAGCCAACAGCGCTGACTGCCTCGCGCACGCGCCGTACAAAGCGCCGCGCAAAACAAATGATAGAAAGCAGGCAGATTTTCCGGTTGCAAGATCTGTCCTGTTGCAAGATTTGTCCTGTTGCAAAATCTGTCCTGTTGCGAGTTCTCTGCTGTACCGCGCACTGCCGCACTGTTCGCTTTTGCAAGGCTCTGCTACCGTGCATTGCCGTACTGTTCAGGCAAAGCCTGCGTTGAAGGCAGGCAGCAACAGGCGACGCTGGCCGTGCAGGGATTGATTTTCTGCGCTCGATCGATCGAAGCGAGCGAGCTTCTCTGCGGGACGCCGCTGGCTTCCTGCTGGCTTCCTAGCGCGCGCGTGCTGAAGCGTCGCGTGGCGAAGTGCTAGCGAGGCAGGCGCATGCTGAAGCGTCGCGTGGCGAAGTGCTAGGAAGGCAAGCGTACTCAGACGGACAAAAGGCCTCTTTGGCATAGTAATGTAGATACTCGCGAAGCAGTGAAATCGCCTGATCCTGCTGATCAGCACCCATTCTTCATTTTCATTGGTGAACCGACCACCTCGATCAGAGCCTTCGGCCGGAGGTCCACAAACGGTCTGTCCCATTCAGCCTCCGCATCCACGCCAAAGTCAATTGGCCCTCTCTTGTCCACATTCCACTGAACACGTTTGGTTGGCACATCCTTCCACTCGTTGGGTCGATCGAATTCAACGTCGCGAACGTCAAGTAGAGCGATGTCCCGACAGTGGGACGCCAGACGACTGTAACTGAACCCTCTCTCCTCGCCAGAGAGAAGCATACCGCGAATACTAACTGTCGATATGGAGGTCCGCTGCAGGTTGGGCGCCAAGGCGGCCAAATTGCCAAGTTGAGCTGGAGTAGTCTGGTGATAAACATCGGCCTTCAGTCTCGTCAGAGCCTCAAGTTGGTGAACTACGGCCACGTCCTGCACTGAACACATAGTGTATGTGCGAATGCTGCACACTTCCAGGTCGGTCAGTGAAGTTGACAACACTTTCGCCATTTGGAGGGAACGAGTGTTCGTATCCTGAACGAGAAGGGTGGGTAGTTTGCGACTCTCAGGATAGTCGTCGAGCAACGCCTTCGCTGTCACGCTTTCGAGCGAGCGCACTGAGAGCCGCCTGGTGGATGGCAGGCATGCCAGTGCCACAAGCGGAGTCAATACTGGCCGCAGAGAGTCGGCGACCGTACAATAGAAAGTCGGCTCGTCCCTCAGTTCTACACTAGAGTCTATAGCCCGTGGATAACGCATTGCAGCTTCAGAAACTGATGCCGCGCAGCTGACGCGCTGCAGCTTCAGAGACCAATGCCGCGCTGCTGAGGCGCTGCAGCTTCAGAGACGGATGTCGCGCAGCTGACGCGCTGCAGCTTCAGAGACCAATGCCGCGCAGCTGAGGCGCTGCAGCTTCAGAGACCGATGTCGCGCAGCTGACGCGCTGCAACTTCACGCAGCTGACGCGCTGCAGCTTCAGAGACCAATGTCACGCAACTGACGCGCTGCAGCTTCAGAGACAAATGTCACGCAACTGACGCGCTGCAGCTTCAGAGACCAATGTCGCGCAGCTGACGCGCTGCAGGTTCTGACAATTGGTCGGGATTGCTGGTCGCTCTGTCGCTTTGCGTAGACTGGTCGTCCGTTGTCGCGCAAGTCACGCATTCGAGTGGATACTCAGAGACCGTTGTCGCGCAACTCCAGCGTTCGAGTGGATACTCGCAGCCCGTTGTCGCGCAACTCACGCGCTGGAGAACATGGCACGTACCTATTGTCATTGCGCATCCAAGTGTTGTCAAAATGTTGTCTCACTTGGTGCTGAACCTCTGCCGCAAACTTCTCGGATTCAGCACTATACGCAGGCAACACTGACCGTCGCCGCGGACTGTGTATGGCTAGCAACGACACCTTCTCTTACTACAACTATGGGTCATTTGCAACTCAAACACGCACGGACGCACATGCACGTCGCACGCGCGCACGCACGCACGCACGAAGTGGTGAACTTCCAACAGCCGATGAAGATCCACGCGCTGCTGGACTGCTGTTTACTTTCTCTTGTTGAGATACATAAATAGTACCCTAGACGTGCACTGGATAGTGGATGTCCACAGCTGCCAAGATTAGCTACAGTATGAATGAGCCAGTACTGAATATTTATGCTCAACGCAACGTACAGTATCGCCGCACTTTACGCTTGGTGGAAGGTTTTTGCAGGCGCACTGAGCGCGAGCAGCTTCCTCTTGCTCTTTCGTCGCCGGCACTGTTCTGGTTTAGGCCAGTGACTCGGTTGTGAATCATCCAAGACAGCTTGCTGCCTTCTACGTTGGGTAGCGCATGCACGATTGTAGCCCGACAGGCTTCGCTGTAAGCCACCTAAGATACAAGACCAGTTTCGAATTAACAGATATGCCAGAAGGCGAGTGCCACATCGACCGACTGCCGGACGAAATTCTGACTAAGATCATCCTCTACTTTGGTAGTGTCAAGAAGGCGTCCTTCCTGCGTGGCGTCTCGAGAAGATGGCTGGCAGTCTACCGGGCCTCCATTAGAGTCGCACAAGTCCAACTGTCGATCTCATATGAAGCCACAAACGACGAGAAATTCCCTGAAGTTGAGTACACCACTCTGCTTCTGCGCCTGACCACTCAGAGTGGTCGCTCCGAGTGGTTTGAACCGCTGGACCGCAGGCTGAAGCAGACGGCTCACAGTGGCATTAGCAACGCCTGGGCGGATCACGAGCGAACGCTGGCACTAAAGAAGGCGTTGGCGCGGCCAAGGAGCGTCGCGCAACAGAAAGTGGATGAAGTGTCCGCCCTCTGCAACGACTGGGCGTCTCTGAGGGAGGTCAAAGTTGAGACAGACGTGGACGATCATCTACCGAGGAACAAGGCAGTTCCACTGAAGCAAGGCTGCCAACTGGCCGTCTGTCTGCTGCAGAAAATGGTCGCTTGCCAGCCAGAGGAGGGAAGTCTGACTGTTGTAGGGTTGGAGGACAAGTTGAGTTACCAGCGAACGTTCTGCAGCACAAGACGACCGGCGCTTCTCCTTCATCTCCTTCACCTGCTGGTTCGCGAGCAGTTAGGGCTGCTGCTGCAGAGCCCTCACTTGCGTCTCGCTCTCCTTCCACGCCATCCGCCGCGACTTGAAGAGCTTCTCTCTGCCTTCCACGGATTAACGAGTGGTGCGCGCAACTCAAGAGTCAGAACACACCCATGCCGCAGCTGTCTGGCAGAATTTCCTCACCGCTCTGCCCGGCCTCTCTTCAGTTTGAGACCTTTAAAAAAGTTGTTGCCCTATCGCACACTTCTCTACGACGTATAAAGAGAGAGTTGGAGTCGATGTGCGTTTTGGACATTTGGGTTACTGTAACCCGCGAGCTTCAAACGTTTTTGCATTCCAACTATAGAGAGGACCAGTGATCAGTAAGTCGGGACCTATCCAAGGAGCCCAAGTTTTCCAACGCCAAGATCTGAAAGCGTAGCGGGCGAACGGACGGGCGTACTCACCAACAGCGCCTGTAGTGTTACGGTTTCGCCCGGCTGAGGCCGGGCGAGGAAAATGTAGGAAACTCCATTGACCCTACCGGGTCTTTTGAAACTCCGGCCTCCCCCCTCCCTCCACAGCACGCTGTGTAAAAGATAGCGAAGTCACATTTGCACACATGGTAGTCTAATATCTTTACACATCGGGTGCAAAGATTCAGCCCTCTTTCTTAACATGCGCGCAATTAGCGGCGCGAAACGCAAATTCGGTCGCGGTTGCTCCTTATCCTCCTGGAGACCATAGCCATGGAGAAGAGCGCCGTCAGCTGGCTGAAGCATGATTGACAACCCAAATTTGACTGTTCACTACGCTAGATTGGTGCAAGCTACGAAAGTCGTTCTTGCGTCATTTTGAAGCTTATTGTGTTCCCTTTCAAATGCTGTCTCGCCAGCGCAATAGGGCGTTCCATACGTGAGCCGCAGCCGCCCAAAGGTGACGCGGTCGTCAAATTGGACCAATCTTGCGTTTCGCGCCCGTAATTGCGTGTGGGTTGCCATAGGGTGCTGAATTTTTGCATCCGAGGTGTGAAGACATTAGACTGCCATGTGTGCAAATATGACTTCGCTGGCTTTTACACGGCGTGCTGCGGAGGAAAGGGAGGGGGGGGGGCTGGAGTTTCGAAAGACCCGGTACATCCATTGACGCCTTCCAGTCGCTAGTGGGACCACTTGGCGCACTGGCACGTCTGCCATCCGTCAGATGGCTCTCTGTGCGCTCGCTGGAGCTACCGTCGACAGCACTGCTGCTCGCCTACTCCGAGAATCGCCAACTTCCCACCTTCTTCGTTCAGCGTTTGGATTATTGGCCCTGCGAAATACCGAGACTGGCAAACGTCCTCGCCAACCAGCTGACCGATCTGGAAGTGGGCCTCTGTGAGCTGCCTCCATTGCCTGTGGCGGCAGGCATTGCGCAGGTCCAATTGGGGGTCCTGAAGAGACTGAAAGTCGACATCTATAAACAAACTCATCCAACTCTGCTGGGCGATTTGGCCACTTTAGCACCCAAGCTGCAGCGCGTCTCCATCGCGAGACTCATCATTGCCGCTCGTTGCCATTTGGACAGGAGAGCGTTTTGCTACTGTCGTCGAAGAGGAGGCTGTCGTCCATGGACGAGTCAGCGAAGGAATTGCTGTCTTTTCTTGTTTAGCTACCGTTGCTTTGTGTCTACCTGTCGGGACCTCGCTTTGCTCGACGTCCGCGAAGTTGAAATTCATGCTCTGGACGTGGTGCATGGTGAACTGCCTGCAGAACGTGTTCGGTGGAATGTAGCTGAGAGAGGACCCATAGATTTCGGCGACGAAGCGGATTCTGAATGGAACAAACCGTTTATGGATATCCGGCCAAAGGCTCTCATTGAGGTGGTTCACCAGTGAAACTCATGAACAACAAGCTCAGATTAGCGGCAGGTAGTGCTCCACTACTGACAAGAACATACTCGAGAGAACTCCACAATCCCCGGCAGTGCGTATTAACCCTGTTCAAATGTCAACTGACGTGCACATTGTTGACTCCGCTGTACGATACGTATGTATACTGCTATGCAATGTAACTTGTGTAGCTCAAGTGCGTTTCTGCTTCAGCTCATGTTTGGTGAAGTGTCATGACACTGAGACAGACGTACTCATGGATCCAACAAGATGAATGCAATCACGCTAACCCTTTCTTGCCCGTCGTTATGGGCAACTGCTTGCGATTCGTTTAGTCTCACTCTCACTCGGTTCATTTGAACTAACCTAGGTGTTTGAACTGTAACTTGCCTTGCAGAAATCAGTTATCCCTGCACTACTGGAGGTCAATTGGCCTATCTCATCTATGTATACGTCCCACCAGACCGCCTCCCGTTGAGAAATAAGAGCCCCCCCCCCCCACGTAAACTCGCATCAGAGCGCAGTAGGCATAGTGTTTTGCCTGAGGTGCGGCACATCTGCATGGATGGGGGGGGGGGGGGGGGGGGGGCAGTCTGTCTGATTCGAGAGGGAGCCCCCACGCCTCGCCGTGTTCACTTTTGAATCGATCT